>JANHGO010006434.1:0-21414 GCA_024606505.1 Aquila spilogaster
CTGGTGAACCCATGCTGACTACTCCTGATAACCCCCTTCTCATCCAATTGCCTGGAGACGGCATCCAGAACAAACTGCTCCATCACCTTTCCAGGGATGGAGGTGAGGCTGACTGGTTGATTATAAGTACTAAAGATAAATATTAGAAAGCTTTCGACACAGAATGCCAGTGCAGATGCATACTGTAAGTCTTACAAGGCTAGCCTGCATCGTAACTGCTTGTAACTCTCCTCTGGGGATTAAAACACAAAAGTTGACTCCTGCTACTGATAAAAGCTATTTCACCTTGGTGTCTGAAACCGTATCTCAGACTTTTTCTGATGCAACGGCCTTATTCAAAGTAGGTGCTTCTGCCTGAAGTATTACAAAGACAGAGATATGCTCCAAAGCTTAGTTTTTCTCACTTTCTTCCTCTCATTTAGTACGGAGATGTGACTTTGTACAGTCAGGTTGAGACAAAGCCTATGACCTGCCTGTGTTTTGCCCTAGTCCGGGCTGGCTGTAGCTTTTAACAGGCAACAGTGGCCACCTGACTGGTTCCTGACTTGGTTGGTTTTCAGCTCTGTGGATACCACAGACAGTGGAGAGATGACATGCATGTGGTCTGCAAAAGAAGCAGTAGCCCTTCGGTTTTACTGAAAGCGGGGGAAGCAGCTGTGCAGTTCTCAACCTTTAGCTGCAGAGCGGTGAGACATAAGCAAAATGTGATGAGGAAATAAGTAATTGGAACACTTGATCTGCCCAAAACTGATGAAGAAATCCCCATCGTTAGCTCGTACTTCTTCAAGAGAAGGATGTGAGATGCAGATGCCTATCACAATTGTTTCCTCCTTGCATTCTATTTGAGGAAGACTGAAGTGTCAGCCTTAGGAACCAGAGGAACATAAAGAGTTTCAAGAGGAGAAAAGGGTAGGAATTAGGAAGTTTTTTTTTTGGGGGGGGGTAATAATTTAAACTGTTATCATCAAAGCTTTTCTGTATTAGTTAGTTTTGATTGTTAGACTGTTAAAACATTACTTGCACTGAAAACAAATCCTTGCCTCCATGTGTGGGTACCTTTTTACTTTCAGCAAAAGTACAATGAATGTTTTGGGTGTAGCATCTAGCTCTCCTGGAGTAACAATTTATTGTTATCACAGTACTAGCTCACTTACTATGCACAAGCTGAGTTTGGGTGCAAAGGTGCTGCCTATTTTACACCCCTGTGTGTGTTAGCTGCAAAAGGATATTGTATTGTCGGAGAAAATATAAAACTTCTTATTCCTATGTATGACACACAGACCTAATTAAGATAGATTTCCTTAGCTATAATCTTTTGTATCTAGCTAGTGAACTGTCTGCCCTCTGAAAAGGAGACCACAGATATGCATCCAAAACTAAAGTTGTTACTTACTAAGATTTTTCACCATCCCTGAATCCAATGTCAGTCTTTTTCATTTTTCTTCATTAATTAGAGCTGTTACCATTTCCTTGCTGGATAAAATTACCACCTTTCTTTTAACAGTTGGATTCCTAGAGCGTCATCTATTTATGTTTTTTTTGTTATTTTTACTGTATACCTTTTTTGTTTGTCTTCCTGTCTATACATGTTGGGCCCTTTTACCATCTTATTTTTAAATACTATATTAGTTCTAACATGCTCTGTTTTGATTTAACCTTTCTCTTTCCATACACTTATTTTTCCCCATATAGTCTTTATCCATTTCTGTCTTTCTTTTCAAGGAAGACTGTGTGGTCAAACTATAACTTTTCATCTATTTCTAATGTACGATTTAATGACCTTGTTTTGAAACCTACATGCATCATAGAAGTTACCTTTCAATATACTGTACATACATTAAGTTTCCATGAGGTCATTTTTTTTAAGAATAATAATTAAAAACTTTTCTTATTTTCTGTGCAACCTATTTGTTCTTCTGGACATTTGAGACTCATGAGAGCATCAGAATTAATGAATCGTGGAAGATTTTCTCAGCATGAAAGAACCTTATCAAATTAAACATAATTTATAAGAATTTTTTCTTTGTTTCTCAAAGGTAGCATCTACAATGTTTTCACTCCTTTATTATCAGATTCTGTATTTGAGATATGAATGATTAGAGCTTCTATAACAGTTTATTTTAAAGATGTTTTGTATGCACTGTTGTTGGTGAAGACTCAAAGGAAAGAATCACTGAATCTTCTATGCAGACACAGCAAATATAATCACCTCAAATTTTGTCAAGAATCAGCTGAGGAGTAGAATTTCATCCAGTAATAGGCAAGGGATGGAATTAGATTGCACAGACCAAATTAGTAGAAGAAATAATGGAGAAGAGAATTAAAAATGATTCATGGTAACTTTTCTGTTTCTACAGATGTAACTGACAAAGAAGCCTAACTTCCAGTATCCTGTAGCAATGAAGATGCTACTAGAAATTGAGAAGATTTTATTTTGTGGCATAGAGTTTCTGTTGAACTAAATGATATGGTAGTGCCTTATTTTACGCTGGTCCAGAAAAACAAACTTACTGCCTCACACTAAAGAGAGCTGTTAGTAAGGAGCTAATTTGTGGGCAGTTAACTGATTTCTCATTAATTGTAGAGGTTTACTAACTCCTCAGAAGTTAAGGTATATTATAAGTGATTCAAGGAGGTGGGTATTAGAGCAAAAGCAAAGACAGTCTCGACCTCCTGCTTGACATTATATTTCAAAACCTGTAAATAAACTATTCACTATTTTAACATGAGGCCTTTTAAATCTGAAATTTGATCACGCCACAATCTGACCTCTACAACACTTAGCTTCCAAATCACTTTTTCTCATGCTATTTTGCTTTCCTCCCACATTTTACAGTGGCATGTTCTGAGGGGAAAAACAATAGGATTTCAACTTTTTCCCAGTGTATTAAGTGTTTTCTGATAAGCTCTTCTCCTGCAATCTTATACAGAGCCTAGAGATCGTTTTGGTTTATTGGGTTTTGGTTGAAAAGAGTTTGTTTTTTTGCCAGATAGAAAGGGAAGATTAATGAATGATTGTTTGATTATTCTTCCTCCTGTGCATCTTTATCCAGGCAGATTCCTGAAAACCTGTTTAGAATCAAGTATTACTTTCTGCAGTAATGTACCAGAAAAATTCTAAGGTTTTCATCATGTGCTAAGCTTTAACAGATCTAAACACCTATGGTCATGCTATGTCAAGTTCAAATGTGGCTTGGAAAGACAATGGGATCACGCTTCCCCTTGTTTGATACTGTTCCCACAAATGCAAGCTTGGTTTCTGGAAATGTAGTGATCCTGAAAGGGGCATGAAGCAGAGCCACAGCAGGAATTTTTAAACTCTCTTTTTGCACACATAAACTAGTGTTATTTTGTAACAATATGAAACCTTTAGGAAAAATGAAAATGTCATAACAGTATTGCATAAATTCCTGTGTAGGAATGAATAAAGGGACTGTGTTTAAAAGAGATGCTGAGCAGTTATCCTTTGCCATGTGTTCATAGCCAGAGGAAACTACAGTGAAATTAGTAACCTGATCCAAACTTGAGAAATTTTCACTCTTTATCTGCTCTGCCCTCTTCTGCTTATGTTCTTAGCCTGCTGTTTTGATCTACACCTGCTCCTGAGCCTATTTAATATGCTACTATTAATATGTTAACATAAATATCTAGGTGAGGTTCAGTGTACATCTTTGAAGTTTTGCCTTTTACTGCTCTCGTGAGACTACAAATTACTGTGTAAGATAACTCATGGCTAAGTCTTGTCAGATAAGTTATTCTAATATTTATCAACTTCAAATGAGATGTTGTCAGTACCTAATGGCATTAAAAGCAGATGGTTAATTGTTACAAAGCCACATACTATTAATTTTCAAACTTCACCTGCTGCCATTTTCAGGGTATCATATGGTTTAAAGGAGTCATGGAGCATTTATAATAATGTAAGGACAAAAACAGCAAAAAAAAAAATCTTAAAATGCAGTGAACTATAGTCATTTGAGTCACATTTCTGATTTTTGTGGCAGTTTTTCAAAGATAGTAAAACAGAACCAACGTTTCTAGTGAATGAATGAAGTCCCAAAGGCTAGTCAAAGGTGCTGCTGAATATTTAAAAAGCTGGCATTCTCCTGTTAGGAATGTGTCATGTTCTGTTCTGAGAGAGCTGAGCCACCAATATGCAACTCCTAATTTCTTCCTTTAAAATCCTTTTTTAAAATACCATACAATATTTACTGTATTTCAAAGATTATCTAGTACCATCATTTAACATTCTGAATCAGATCATTAGAAGAGTAAGACTTTTCTACATCTGTGCTACTTATGGCCTGTTAAATTCATTTGCAAGCTCTCCAAATTTTTGATGCTAAGAACTAAATATTTTTCTTATTTCCACTGAGGCTTTTACAAATTATGTATAAATTATGGGTAGAATGGCTTGATAAATACCACTGATAAGACTCATTGTTGGCTCAATATTTACGATTCTTCAATATTACACTTATTAATGACCTTAGGTTTGCTTTATCTCTGAGCTTGGTGTTCCAGTCTACTAATTTCATACTAATTCCTTACAACCATCACAATCCATGCTAACAAAGTCACTGCAAAAGTATTTCAGCAACAATTAAAGCTTTCCACTTTGGTTTTTCAGGAATCGTTTAGTGGTGTAATTTTAGATTCTCAACTCAGCTAGCATGCAAACCTATACATTTCTGTATTTGTTTTCCAGCTGAAGTTAATTGTGGAGGGCTATCTGGCAGACAATGGACACATTTGGACATATTAGAAAAGTAGGTCTTTGGTTTGAGCCTGACTATGCAGAAATAAGGGAGTTGGCACTAGAATGAGAAAGCAAGGACATTGTAAAAGCAACTTCGCATTCGCTTCTGCACATATACAAACCGCAAGAAGAAACATTGTCCAACCAATCAGCTATCGCTGGGACAGCACGCCTGCTCTGCAAAAGTATAAACAACCCTGTGTGCTACAATAAACTGAGTTACTTGCTTAACCATATTGGTGTTGTCTTGTAATTTCCGGCATGCGTGTCAAGACAGTTAATGAGTATTTTCCAAGCTTAATTAAAACTGATGTCAAACAAACTTGAAAATTACTGCATTTAAATAAAAAAAGAGCCCTATACATTTTTTTACTACATGACTAATAAAAAATTATTACTGTATTAGATAAATAGAATAATTACTGACTTTTGAAGGATTTCTGTTTACTCATCTATTTGATGTTATGACTAGCTAAATAATAAAATATCCTCAAGACTGTCTGAATGCAATGTGATTTATATCAAGTGGTTTTCTTTTCACGTAATTATAACTTCCCAAGATGAGCTGACCCTACAGCTTATTTTGTGTGAGATTCTGTAATGATATATGTTATATAATTACATTTTACAGCCTGCCTATGTAGGCAACAATAGAGTTTACCTATAATGAGATTATTTAATAAAGGACTTGAGATTTTAAGAAAAGAGGACTCAAAGAACATATTTCTTCCTCTATGTTCTTGGAAGAAAAAGCAACTAGTGTGTGTGTTCTGGCAACATAATCTCAAATAATGACTGTTGGGATTTGGAGACTGTTGACTGGACTATGAACATAAGATCATAGTTCCCCCAAAATTTAAAGGCTGATGTTAGCTGGAATACTTCATAAAGCATCTTCCTTCTTCCTGAGTGTCAGAGAAAACTAGAGATAGAAAATATCTACCATGAAAGGAAAAAAAATCTGAAAACATGGGCCATTGATTAAATACAGAAACCATTAGTATAAATCTGCCTGTTTTCAACTGATTATTTTTTTACCCTTCTTTAAAGAACAAATGGAAAGGATGTACATCTGCTATAAATGCAAAAAAATAGTAAATCCAAAGGGAAAAGTCATGCATCATTCTAACTGGATTTGTTGGGGCATTTCTAAGAATTTGAGTAATTTCTTTATTCTAAAGTGAACTAAAGAAAGTATAAGGAAAAAAAATGGAAATAAAAAATGGAGAAATAAGATGTGTGAACATGATATTTAACTATTTATGATTCAGTGTGATGTGTGAATATGATATTTAACTGTTTATGATTCAGTGTATCATAAAAATTACTTGAATGTCATACAATGTTGCCTCTTGGCCTTTGCCCATGTTAGCAGGCTCCATAGAAATGATTATTACCAATAACTAATTTACTAAATAAGATATTGGAGTGCAAAGTAACACAATACAATTGGAATTGAGTTTAATAAATCAAATAAAATGAGAGAGTGTCCAAAAACTGAAGGCCTTACTCTAATGGTGAAGACGAGACAGCTAGGGAGCACACACACTGCAGAGACGAGCAGAAAGTGAAAAGAATGAATGTGCCAACAGTTTTTATCTTTCCCTCTGAACGTAAAACAGTAATGCAAAGTCCTCTGGGGTATGTAATTGTTCTTCTCTTCTGAGACAGGTATGCCTGGAACTATCAATGATCCATGGAAGTGGAGCATTAGCTCTAACTCCCAGTGCACTATATGATGTTATGATATGGAATACCGATAACAAAAAATCATAAAACCATGACATATGTGAAATCATGTGATGTTATTCTTATCCCTGGCTAAATACTACCTACATTCAGCCTTTCAAACTTTTCATATAATAACTACAACAGACCATTTTCTATTGATTTCACAAACAAGATTTAGAATTTTATTATTTGAATGACAGTTTACGAAAAGAAGCATAGGATAGTCTTTCTTATTAAGATCAGGTTAAAAAGTCAAGAGAAAAGAGTTAAAAATGTTATGTACAGTAAAATAAGACCTTAAATTTACTTACTGAACTGTTTCTTTACTTGATCTCCCTCATAAGGTGTGCCTTGGGAAATGAAACATAACAAGGGTATATAATAATAATTAAACATCTAAAAATGAGCAAAGGTTTGGAGTTAGCATATCAAGGCCTCTGAAAGTACAGAAATTTGAAAGTGATAAACAAGAATACGTAGAGAAATCAGAACAGAAAGTCTTGATAACAATGTCATAATCACAGGTGATTCTTTGTATTTTTAATCTTTTTCACCCAAGCTCCCACAAAATAATTTTATAGAAACTGTATAATTCCACTCAATATATGAAGAAACTATTTACCTTTTACTAGCAAAAGAATCTGTATTTTTGTCAAATCATTGCCTATTCATTTACCTAAATTTAAATTAAAACTATCCTGCTGAGATACTTTGAAACAACCCAAATAGAACACCTAGGAACCCTTCAGCGTCTGAGGATTCCATAGAAAGTGCCATCACATTTTTTTCCCTGGTTTAAGGGCAAGATTCATAGCTTCACTTTTCTGACTTGAAACATATAGAACAAAACAATGCTCAACTGCAGTTATAGCTCATTGTGATCATGTTACATTAGAGGAAGGGAAGAAAGACTAAACATTAATGAAGACAAATGGATCCAGTAAATTGCATTACAAGTGAAAAATATGTTTAGTGAAATCTCTTGCAGAAAGAAGATATAACCAGGTTAAAGACAAACAATGTATTGTTTTTATATTTAAACATAAAAAATATTTTGTACCTATAAAATTAACAAAAATTAAAATACCATTCCTCTCAAATGTACAAATATTAATTAGAAATTTTAATAATAAAATATATTTGGTTGGATACAGATTTGTAAACATATTATTGTCATTTTTATTTTATTTTGAGCTCATGAAGCAAATCTCTGTATATTGCACATATATTCAGATGCGTAGTATACTGTGAAATAATAATACTTTTGTGATCATGCTACAAGAATGTCACCTTTTACACTTGGGTTTTGTAGTAGCATATAGGTAGTTAGTTCTTTCTATAAAAGTCAGTGGCAGTCAGTCAAACAACTCTTTCGGCCTCCTTGGGCTTTATGCCCAAATTGCTTGCCTGGACTTAGATTCCACTAAGAAATTATGTTATCAATCAAAACACAGACCAGATATTTCTGAGTAATTTCTCATGTTTCCTTATACTTAGTTATTTTGCAGAAGTGCCCATTGTGATCTAAGTATACTTAAAAGACTAAGAACTGGAAGGCCTAAGGTCTTCCACACAGAACATACAGTTACTGGTAAAATATAAAAATAAAATAGTAATGCAATAAGAAAACCTAAAGCTACTTCAGTCAGAGCTCACTTATGGTACTGTAATGTTTAATCATGATTATACTACCTTAAACTTCAGCAAAATGAGGCATTCAGGAACTGCAGAAATACTACCAAAGAATGTTCTTTAAAAGCTGAAAAGTAACTAAAGACAAGGAAAACCCCAATATCAGAGCAAGATTGATGCATGCAAGAAGTTAAATGTGCAGGCTCAGAGGACCTGATGTTTTTCACTCATTTTCATAATGTACTCTTTAATTCCACTTAAATCACAATTAAGATCCCATGTGCAGAAGCAACTTAGAAGGACACACTTCTCTAAGAATGTACCAGTGTATTCTTTACTGCACTAATGTAGTTCTGATAACTTAAGAAATAAAAAGAAGCAATAAGCTTAGCTTTAACTTTTAAACCAAACTCAGGTATAACTCTTAATGAAAGTCAGCAGGTTCCTGCTCATATAGAGACTACTATGCAGTGCTTAAATTATCAGATTAATATGATGCAATTCTACAGAGAGCAAACATTCTGTAAACCAGACAAATAATCTAGTTGCAGGCAATGTATATTACAGATGTGTATTAAAACTTACCGTATTTGGAATTTTATTGAGTATTTAAAAATAAATGCAAAATTACAGTCACAGATAATAATGTCACCCTGTGACATACCAGTGGTTGAGATTAACAGTGGTGTTAAAGCTTTTCAAAGCTTTCTGATAGAGTAGTACAGCTTCTTTGCAGTGTATGTGCAAAACAGTGTACTGATTCCCTTGGTAGGGGAACAAAAGAACTAAATTTTGCACAGCAGTTTTTACTTGTGTACTCATGTGACAGCATGTTTGTGAGTTTTAATTAAAAAAAAAAAAAAAGATGACTATCAAATATAAAAGATAAGATATGATGACTGATTACTGAGAAGTAGATAGACACAGTTTATAAATATATATATATCACATTAGAGTTCAAAGATATTCAAGACCAGTACATATTCAAAAATGATCATGGAAAATTACAACACAAAGAATTAAACAAAGCAGAGAGAATACATTATTTGTATTATAAAAATTATTAATTAAAATTTTTATATTCCTCTAAAATATATTCTGTCATATTAAGTGCACACTTCAGCAGAGACATTATCTACTGCAAGTATATGTCATTCGACAAAGTCTGACATCCCTGTACCACCAATCAGATTCTTAAGAACTGAGGAGCTTCAGGTACAATAAATATAACAAAAAGAACCTATCAAACCTAAAATAAAATGTGTTAGAACAAATTTTCCCATAGTCTACCATACTGCATGCATAAAAAGTTTAAAGTTACTAGGACACATTTTATGTCTAAATCCAGCCATATTTCCAGACTGATATTAAATTCAGATGTCACTTATCAGAATACTGGGTGCTCTCCAGTTGTGCTACTACTAGCAAATTTTTCAGGCTCAAGGTTCATTATACAGCATAGCAAGTATCTCCTTTCTGAATAACTAAAATAATCCCCAAAATGTATTTCAAAAGAAAATTCAAACTCAGAAGAGTCTTTCAGCATAAACAGTGAAGCCACAACAGATATTCATTGTTGTCTCTCTGAACGTTTGCTCTCACAGCTACCTCCTTCTGCCCCCGTGGAAGATAACTGTGGAGGAGTAGCATGTCCCTGCTTACCAGATTTAATCCTGCCATTCACTTCGCTGATTTGCATGATCAAGATAATCTTCCATGCTTTTCTGCTCCTTTATGCACAATAAAATCAACACAGAAACATGAGACTGAGTGTCATATTTTTAGTATGTTACAGGCAGCTCTTATTAAATCCCGTTCAGTTACAGCTTGACAGGTTTGTAGACAGCAACAGAAAAGAAAAGACACACCCTTTTGGTGTGAAAAACAGATTAGGACTGAGTTACTGAGGAATTTCCAATGGTGAATTTCATCAACTAGACTTCCCTATGATTTATAGTGTATGAAAAGTAAAAATGTTATTTTACTTTCTTGCTCTGGGTTGAATTTATAAAACTAAGTTAGAAGAACAGAATCAACACCTGAACAACATAATCTTCATGAAACAAAACCCATCATATTCCACATAATAGCATGTACAGTTACAACTTTATTTTTTTAATATGATTCACACTTTCACACCACCTGTTAACCAGTGACTCTGAAACAGTGCATTGGAGTGGTGCTATTTAGTCATTTTTAACATGATTTAGATCTATTTAACACAGTAACCTGAATTAGAAATTAAGTTGTTTTTGTTTTGTTAGCAGCTTCTGCACAAAATAATCTGGCTTCAGTATCGCATCTTTAGAGTACAAAGAGAGGACTATAAGTAAACATCACTATTTTGTTGATTGTTCTATTTAATCTCATTTGATTGACCGATGCTTGCTGAGCAAATCTCTTAATACTGCTTCCAGGTATAGCTAAAGAAAAAGACTTTTCAATATAAGGTTGTATAGAAAAGAATGACTGATGAATCACTTCATGGGACTGCCACT
Organism: Aquila spilogaster; assembly: GCA_024606505.1. Taxonomy (NCBI): domain Eukaryota; kingdom Metazoa; phylum Chordata; class Aves; order Accipitriformes; family Accipitridae; genus Aquila; species Aquila spilogaster. The sequence goes on from JANHGO010006434.1 coordinate 10,621, forward strand.
TGCATTTAAATAATCAGTCTTGTAGGTTTCTGTCTTTTATAAAGAATATTTACAAAGCTCGTAGAGACTGCCAAGAACATTAGCAGCATGCATTTCTTTCATTCATATATCTACTGCTACAAAGATTTCCCTATAGAATGAAAATGCAGGCTTGGGATTTTAAAAGGCTGCAATAAAATTTATGACTTAAAAATCCACATATAAAATTTTATTTGAGAAATAGCTGGGCTGTATATTGCCTATTTTTGACCCTATTTTGATGACTTACATTTCACAGATGCAAAACATAATCCTAAAGTTTTTTGACAAACATGTAGAATTCACTCTATTACTTGTCAAAGTTAAAGTGACTTTATTTGTTGAGTAGAAAACTGAATATCATTTTTATTAATGCAGAATATTTGGATAGCTTTTTAAAATTCTTTTTTTTTTTTTTTTTTTTTTTTTTTTTTTTGCCATTAAGGTTATAATAAGGGGAATGTACTTACCAGAAATGAAAATATAGCAAAAGCAAAAAAACTTGAACTCTATAAAAAATGAATATAATCAGATGATGGCAAAATCTATGCAAAAACAAAACAAAGTACCTTTTAATCCTGATTTGTGACTGCTTTTTGCCTGGAAGACTATGTTTAGATATATAAGCCAGTTTCCCTCAAAAATTAGGAATTCATATTAATGTAGTGCAAAGATAATGCACAGTTTTAATATTTCTCCATTCATTTTAGTTTAGTATTACAATAAAAACAGACTGGATGAACAAACTAATAATATGTAATTATGTGACTAGCATAACTAGTAAATATGCAATTAGTAATGTATTAGTACATGTTAAAGAATGCCTGCTGGAGAGGATATCTGCAGACAAAGACCTGGGTCTTCTAGTGAACAACAGGTTGATCATGAGCCCTTGTGCTCTTGTGGCCAATGCTGTCTTGGGTGCATTAAAAAGAGCGTGTCCAGCAGCTTGAGGGAGGTGATCCTCCTCATCTTATCTGCCCTGGTGAAACCACATTCTGGGTTCCTCAGTTCAAAAAAGATAGGGATATCCTAGAAGGAGTCCAGCAGAGAGCCACAAAGATGATAACGGGCCTGGAACATCTCCCATATAAGGAAAGACTGAATTTCCTGGGTCTGTTCATCCTGGGGAAAAGAAGACTGGGGGGAGGATCTGATTACTGTTTATAGGTACCTACTTCTGGAAGAAGAAGCAAATGGATGAGGCCAGGCTCTTCTCAGTGGTGCATAATAATAGGATAAGGAGCAATGGCCTAAAACTTGAACGTAGGAAGTTCCATATAAACATGCAGAAGAACTTCATGGTAAGGGTGATGAAGCACTGGAACAGGATGGCCAGAGAGGTTGTAAAGTCTCCTTCTATGGAGATATTCAAGATCTGTCTGGACACCTACCTGTGTGACCCATTGTAGGGTACCTGCTTTAACAAAGGGGTTGGACTTGATGATCTCTTGAGGTCCCTTCCAAACCCTGCAATTGTGTGATTTTGTTATATAGTGCTCAAGTCATCAGAATGCCTAATAAACACAGATAATATTTAACTTCAAGTCTGGCTGTCTGCTTAGTACCAGTGATGTCATTTGGATGAATGGAGCCAGTACTCTTAAAAGCAAAGTGAATTTACAAAATGAAGAGGAAATTGAGGTTCCTAATACATTATAGGAATAGATTTCTCCATACAGATACTCAAATACATTGAAGGTATTTCTGCCACCAAAATTAAAAAAAAAAAAAAGGAAGTGTTATACAAATGGATTAGGCAATATCATCTATTGATTTCTAATTCTGTATTCATTAAATGTGTTACAGTAACCTCTGGAAAAAAAATGTAGCATCAAAACTTGCAGAGGGAATTGAATTAATAGTCCGCCTTAAACTTCTAAATACTTCATTTAAATCAGTTCTCAGAGCTGATATGTTGTGTGAAATGAGTGAAGGGAAATGTGCTGAGGCTTACTTCTACTGAAACTACTACCTGGCCAAGATTTGACTTTATAACCTTTGGTTGGTAAGAACTCTGCTGATGCTGTTATTGAATATAAATACCAGTCTTTCTAAGCACAGACAAAGAATCCCTGTAATGCTGTTTACTCCAGTGAAAGTGCAAGAATTACTAATAACCACATGTCAGCCTGTGCATATATATTTTTCTGCATCTTTTATGTATCCAGAGTGGCTTAATTAATGGAATGTTTCTTGGAAGGTCAGTCAGAATAAGACAGTAGTTCAAGCTGGGACTCTCCTCAGAAAATTGTAGAATGAAGCACAGAATGGCTTGGTTTGGAAAGGATCTTAAAGATCGTCTGGTTCCATCCCCATGGAAGTGAGCATACTTGACAACCACTAAATAAAGCTGTCCAGTGCCACATCCAAGCTGGCCTTGAACACCTCAAGGGATGGGGGATCCACAACTTCTCTGGCAAGCCTGTTTCAGTGTCTCATCACCCACTGAGTAAAAAATTTCCTCCTAAAATCTAACCTAAATCTCCCCTCTTTGAGTTTAAAATCATTCCCCCTTGTTCTGTCACTATCAAACTGTGTAAAAAGACAGTCTCGCTCCTGTTTATAAGCTCTCTTTAAGTATCAGAAGGATACACTGAAGTCTCCCCTTGGTCTCCAAGCTAAACAAGCTGTACTCCCTCAACCCTTCTTCATAGGAGAGGTTCTCCTGCCCTTTGATCATCTTTGTGGCCCTCCTCTTGACCCAATCCAACAGCTCTGCATGTTTCCTGTGCTAGGAGCCCAGGTCTGGATGCTGTACTCCAGATGGGGCCTCACTGGGGCAGAGTAGAAGGGGGCAATCACCTCCCTCTACCTGCTGTCCACACCTCTTTTGATGCAGCCCAGGATGAAGACAAAATCCACATTATCTGATTTTTTTTTCCATCTTTTACACTGTCTACACCTTCTCAAAATATTTATCTTGAACTATATTTCTCAAAATTCCAAAAGGAAGCAACAACAATTCAGGCCTAAATATTCAAGATATGGTATTTGATATATCTAGTGATCTCAGTAAAAGACTCTTAGAATGTCCAGACTGCTGTACCTTGTCAAAGACTTCATTTTTTCTTTTCTGACTGTGATAAAGAACTGTTCTGTCTTCTTAATGTTCAACTGCAGCATGCCTGAAAACTAATCCCTCACATTTCAGTATGAGCATATGTATCCAGGGAAGAGTAGAAAAGATCACAGGAAATGAAAAGATCCAAGTATCTTTGAGAAATCTTTCCCCATACAGCCTGTCTTTTCTATAATAGCAATAAGTAAAATTCCCCTCTTCCAATGTCCTTCACTTACAAGTCTTATTATCAAAAAAGAACATAAGACAAAAGACCAAACAGGGTACAAAAGAAGGACATTAGTAAACATAATTTAACTATGTCAATTTTTTTTTTTAACAATTACATAACTAAAGGACTGGGGGGAGGGGAGCAGGACACAAACCTTAAAACTAAACAAGGACTCTTATAGATAATAACCTCTATTTTGCTTTTAACATCTTCATCATGACTACTGGACGGATTTTGTCCTCAATCTAAATCTGACTCACTTCTTAAACTTAATATGTAACTAGTCCATTATTTTAAACTGATCAAAACTACTTTCATCTATACAACCTGGTAGATGATGTCAACTGAGGAATGGCAAGCCCCACATTATCAGATGAAGTTTAAGGGACTGCAAAATACTCAATCACAAGAACACTCAATGTGCAACCACACCAGTTTGCGTAGCTCCCAAATTATTTACTAAGAAATAAGATAATACAAACTGAAACATGTATTAGGCCATGACCAACACTGGGATATGCACTTTCCCATTCAAATTTTACACAGAATCTTCTAATGAGCATGTAAAAATAGAAGTTAAAGACCATGGACAGTAAAAATCACAAAACTGAAGAGCTGATCTTTTAGTGTTTACTTATCTCAAAGGCTTAAAAGATTCCCTGTATGAAATTAATTTTATCTCACACTCATTACAGTACAAGTTTCTAAGCTGCTACATTTATCCTCAGTAAGGAACAAAAGACTGTATGTAATTTCTTTTGCTGTCAGTAAGTACTGCTTCCAACCTACTACAAGAATATTTAGAATCACTTATCTACAACCTGGAGCTGATGCAGGACTGTATTTAGTAGTCAGTATTCTACCTAACCTTTCCTGAGCACATTCTTTGAAGAAGTAGAACCTTGTTCCATTGCCTAATTGAAGTACTCTAATTGAAGTGCTCCCCACATTTTGCTTTAGCTCTGGGCTTAAAAACTGCCTACAGAACTCCCTCATAAATAATAAGACAGGACAACAGGAAAATGGCAAATGAAACTAAGAAGAGATTGCAAATCTTATATTAAGCATTACTAAACTCCCACTGGCCTTCACTCACAGCTAAAGGTATAAAATTAAAATTATAATTAAATCAGTTAAGAACTCTGATGACTCTATACTTTCAAATATACCATGGATATAACTACCTAAAATAGGTTTTATCCAAGAACACCTAAGATAAAGCATTGCAGTAAAGTATCAGCACAGGACAAAACTATGCAGTTTGATGCCTCCCTGGTGTTACAGAACCTGCACTCTGCAGGTCTCTTCCAGTTTGCACTGAACATTTGTAATTCTCTAGTGTGTTGCTACAGAGCAATAGATCTTTTTGATTCAGTATTTTGGCCTTCCTGCTAGGTAGCTGGTAAATCTGGTTGTCCCTAGAATTGATCACATCACAGGACAACAAAATATCTGTAATGAAACTTCAGAACAATCTTCACAAAATGCGATTTGGAAAGTAAATATGAGGGAAGAGACAGATACATTCTGAATGTATGCCTGTTTGAAGAAGATCGGTCTGCCCAAACGGGAAGGTCTGCCTTAGAATATACAGATGGAAGCTTGGAGTATTGCTTTATGTTTTTGTTCAAAAGCTTTTTCCCCATACCTGTTAAGAAAGCTAATGATTACTTATGGCATATTTTCAAAGAGCTGAACAGGATTTTCCTGGTCTCATTTGTACGAGCTGAAGATGTTGCAATCCAGATCACTGATTAAGAATGCAAGAATTCTGCCACTGAAGCCAAGTTCACTGGAGTTCCAAGGTAGGTAAGATTAGAGATATAGAAAGGTTTTGGTCCAGCTTTTTTGCACAAAGTACTGTTCTTTATACACAGCATATGAACAGTGTAGTTTGAGAAATCACTTATTGGAAATATTGTTCTGAACAGTATGAAAATAGAACTGGTAACTTCAGTCAGAGAGGCACTGCTTCTAATGTATATTGAATGATTATACTCCAGTTGTGCTCAGTGGTTCCTATCAGGGGAATATCAGTTTCTGAACAGTATCAATACTGGCACTCAGGGAACTATACCCTTGAAGAAATGTTTTACTTACAGGTGCATTTCCCTCTGCTAACTTCTGGGTGCACAGTTTTGATCTGCTAAGTGTTCACATCATTTCTCACCACTGGAGTGATTCCACATAGTCTGAATATCTATTTACAAATAATTAGAGATCCTTTGAGATGAAAGGTTTTTGATTAATGTAAGTAATACGTAAATATTTTAACCCCCTCACACATTCTGATCTCTTTGCGTGCTTGCATTTCATGTATTGAACCCAGTCATTTCAGTAACACTCAGTCCCACTTACTACTCTGCTGAAAAAAGGTGAATGTTAGTGAGTGTTATAGTGTCATTATAAACAGTTTTGATCAAATTTCATCTTGAGCTTCAAGAAAGACAATTACCCCAATGAAAAAAAAAAACAAAGAACATGCTTAAAGGTTACCTCTAGGCGCTCTGAGGTCAGGACATCTGTAATATCTATATAAATTAATCTTCCTCCATCATGTCTAATTTAATTCTAGACAGAAGAGACCTACTTTACTCTTCCACTCCTGTGAAAATGACTTTTATGATTTATTATTATTCTTTAGGTATATCCTCTTAAAGATTGTGTGTCAAAGGCAGATAAAAAAAAATCTTGAGATTTATCAAAAACAAGCAGAATTTTACTTCATTCCACATACAAAACTGAGTCCTTTGGAGACACTAACAGAATATTGTCACAATTTATGCATGCACAAGAAGAAGAAGTGAGGAAAGAATTACTTTATATAATTTCATGCGTAACATGCAAGATACAGTAATTATCTTTGGCTGCAGAATCCATCTTGTTTTGTGCATAACCTTCACCTTTTACATATTCATTAAGCTGTTTGTATTAATATGTTGTTTTAAAATAAGTCCAGTCTAATTTTGCTGATAAAATGATTACTAGCTCTCATTGTTGTCTAACATGCTTGGCTAATTACTTGTCATTTAGACTAGAAGTACAATCACTAATGTTCTGCTAATAGCCAGAAGTCTTGACTGTGCTTTTGGGGATAAATTTATGTTTATGTACTTAGCTATATCTATATTCCAAATGCCCTTGCAAATTATTGCTTAGTCTTGCCCCATTGTTAAATGTTTTCAAGAAAAAATATTATGCTGATGTGGCCTCATAGTAAACCTGCAAGCCTCTTCAGTCTACATGCATTTTTATAGACTGCATGTAGAACAGTTACCAACAATTGCTGGATTTAGTTCAGCTCTATGTTATGCCGGATCATGCAAGCTCTGCAACAGTTGTATTGCAGAAAAAGCTGCTAAAGGGAATGAATCACTACCATCTCTGTAGGTCAAAATGATTCCGAAAGCAGACTGTAGATTTAGGAAAGGAGAGGGACAGAATGTCCCATTCAGTGGCTCTCACCATTACCTGCTATCAGGTTCTCTGTGCTCTTTTGGAAAATTAAGTGAAATCACATTTGGATAAACAAAGAGGATTTTGAAGGATCAGTTACACTGCCCCTTGTCTCCTACAATCTGCCCTTATACAGATAATGGTTTAACCTTTTTTTTTCCCTTTAGATCTGTTTTACATAAGTTAAAACAGTCAGTGAATTGTAAAATTCTGTCATTGTCCACAGGTTTCACAGAGTAAACTAGATAAAGTTATAGTCTTTTTTTCCTTTGTCTCCTTACTTTTTACGAAGTTGTTGCTTATTTGTCATACAGGGATTACCAGAATAGTGCAAGTGTTCATTCATTGGGGAACATTTTTGCAATTCACCTAACCAGAGAAACTTGACCAAGATGAGCAGTAACTGTACTAAAGTTCATACTTACATCTTAAACAGATAATGTAATACAGTAACATTTCTGCTGTTGTACCTTTGGCTAGGTTCACCAATGCTCATCCGAAAATATATATCAGGTATTAAAAACATCACTAATGATTTTCCTTGCAAAGCAAGAGTCTAATGTTAAGCTCTCAAACACAGATTTAGACATACAAATTGAATTATAGGATTTTTTAAAAAGTTGGCACTTAAGGAAGACCAAATTACTGCCCATCAATTTGGAGTACTAGATTTGCACTTTGATTCAGAATATGAAGATTGTAATAATCTTAGCTATTACTATAATGATCCTATTTTTCTTTGAAGCAGTCCATTTAAACAATGCTACTCTGCACTTCAAAAATAAGCAAAAACACTTTGGAGCCATAAATAATTTATGTCTCAGATGGATATCAAGCAGTGAAACCATTTGTTTAATTGAAAAACAAACAAAAGCCTGTGAATGGCATTTCAAGACTGCCTGATTCATATAAAACTAAGTGATAATAAGAATAAATGTGTTTGTAACATAGCAACTGAGGCTAATTTTACTCAAAATCTCTCTCTGCTGACAGGTTTCTTTAGCTCAGGTCTTCAAGCTGAGAATTAAATTTTTCTAAAACTGACATTTTCCTACTTATCAAACCTTAACTTTGTTTAACTATTTGCTACATTGTTTAGCTTCTCATGAACTGTCCAGTATTTCTTCTTGGTCTATCTTTAAAAATATGAGGGCTGCTCCAAAAGTAATACCTCCTTTTTTTATTATGTTGGTCTACGATATCAGAGGCAGATGCTGGTGGTACGGCAGTAGAGGCTGAACCTTGCCACCAATACTCTGTTCAATTTTGTTGCCATGCAATAGATTGCAGCAGAAGGGCAATATGACAAAATGGAGTCTGACATGGAAATACATCTGAAGCAAAGGTGTGTAGTTGAATTTCTCCATGCAGATAAAGTGTCACCCATTGACACTCATGGATGCTTGCTGTATATTTATGGGGATCACACAGTGAATGCTGGCAAATTGAGGTGGTGTGTGATGAAACATTGTGAAACAGTGGGTCGGCTCTGCTGGTGCAAATTTTTATGAGCATAATATGCAGGCTCTTGTTCATTGCTGGATAAAACACAAAGCTAATGGTGGTGACTATGTTTAAAAATAGTGTTTTGTAGCTGAGAATTTGATTTATCAAATAGTGTTATTGTGCTCTTTGTATCTGTTGTAGTTTCCATGAAAATAAGGCATTACTTTTGGAGTGCCCTACACAAGTTATGATAAATCAGTCCTTGTTCATGTGGAATGACAGACATCTCTGAATTGCTGAAAACCACATCGAGGACAAAGATATAAAAATATGATTTGATCATAAAGCCACTGCAGATTAAAGCTTTTTTCTATCTATTGTGAATTTTTCAGATTTATTTTAAAGATTCAGAGTTAAAGAGAATTTCATTATGAAAAACAGACTTCTGTCTTAATGTTGCTAATAAAATGGTCTGCAATGGATGCATTGTAACTCCTTTCAGAACAGTGAGGTTCCACAAATGTAAATCCAAAGTCATGTAAGCGACAGTCAGAATCTGTTGTTTCCCTCTCTGGAAGAGCCATCAGGAAGACGTGGCAATCTCTTTTAACTGAACATGCAAATTCTTTTTGTCACCTTGCATCTTAAAAACAATTAAAAATGACTAGGCAAACAAAGTCATGTTTTTAAACTATTGTTTGTGGAATATAGTTTGTTTAAAGTAACAAGAGGACGCATAAAACAAGGGTCTAATCAGAGGACCTGGGTGAATACTAGATTGAAATAACCAAGACACCTAGACACCTAAAACACCATGGATAATAGGTAGAATAATGGGTAGACACTGAAAGCATCAGTCAGAAGGTAAAGTAGGATTGTATTTATTTTCTTGTTGAAAGCTTTTGAGTATGCAATCTGCACATAGGTTTGAAATTTTATTTGCTCTTAGCTGATCATATAACGGTCACTTTCAAAAATATTTTATTTTCTTAATACCATCTGCATCTAGCCCAAAGAATATGACATTTGGGGTGGGAGATGTCGATCTTGTTAATGAAATTTATATTGATCTCAATTCAAGATTGAATTGCTGATATATGATCTACATGACTAAAATCTTAAATTAGTTTGTAAACTGAAGCCAATATTCACTGCGACACTCTCCCTAATCAGCATATTATTATGAGCAGTGCATGAAGATGTATGGTGCCTTAGCTGATGGTAATTACAATGTAAGTACATAGGGCAACAATGGTAAAGCTACTGTTTGTGTGCTTAAGCAAGCTTATTGTCTTTTCCCCTGATTGATTTGATGTCTTCAGAATTGCCTTCTCTACTGATGTCCAGCCGAAAAATCTTATGTTTTCTATACAGTGGGAAGGCTCATCTCTGGCTGAACCTCCCCCTAGTACCAGATGAAAGACAAAAACAAGCAGTGGTCCTGTACTATGGAACAGGAAACAAATAGCTGAGGCTCATCACCATGTATCTGTCACAAGGATAAGACTTGTGGATATGACTCTTAGTAGTAGGTATTTGGAGCGTATGACACGCACAAAGTTTTTCTTGAGAGTTATTAAGTCTGGAATAATTTGAGAGTTTTCTATGCAAAAGTTGTCCCTGCTCCTGCTCTGTATTACCATGGCTGTGTTATAAGGCAATATAATCCATGGCAATAATAAGACCTCAATAATCTTAAATCTTAACTCATGATTCCTTGCTCAGAGAGAAAGAGACAGAGATCTGGTGTGGGCATGCAGAATTTTAAGAACTCCAGATCTACAGAAAGTACAACCAGTCCTTAAAGAACAGCTGAAGCTGGAATATGCTTTGTTACAATACGCAATACTATTATTAGAAAGAATAATGTTACAAAAGAGAAAATCTTGTGGAAAATTTATGAAAAACTTTAGTTGTGATATCATATAAAGAAAGTAATTGATTAGTTTCAGTAAACCTAGAATCAACGCTTGGTACACAGTAGTATCGATAAGTCCCTTGTCTTTCTCTGAGTACATTCACAAGAAGTGTAGTACCTGAAGTCCACCTTTATTCTTTTTTGCAATGCTGTGTATGTGCATTATTTTGGAATATCTGCAGTTCAGCCCTACAGACTGAATGCTTGTTTGTTTTTGGGATTCAGTGGAGTAATTCCCAAAGTGTATCTTTCTGCTTTGCCTAATTCAGAAGGCATTAAGGTTGTTTTACAGAACTGTCTCATGACATGAACCAAAATGTGGGAAGAGGAATGGCCAGGAGACACACTTTGAAACTACACTCCTGATCTGAACCACAGTATTATAGATGTATCTAATATATTTGTCAGTTATCCTTTTAACTGAAATGAGAATAATGGCAGTATTTTGCATCACCTTTGAAGTACATTAGGTATACTAATGAAAGCTACCTAACATGCTGTGTACTCATTGACTTTATTTAAATGCATGTTTGCTGGTACAAAATCACAGATGAACACAATTTTGAGAGTACCTCCACAGGACAATCTGTTGTAGTAGGCGTACCCGAGTGAACGGGATGTGACGCGGATAGGACCTCCCTTGCCAGTGATTGACATATGACG
>JANHGO010006435.1:0-21412 GCA_024606505.1 Aquila spilogaster
GGAACCGGCTGGAACCGGCTGTGTCCGGCACGGGGCAGCCCCGGCCGCTCCTCACAGGGGCCGCCCCGCGGCCCCCCACTGCCAGCGCCTGGGCACCTACAACAAATACATCTCTACACAATTCTTGAAACCACATCCGTTATACTTTAAAAAAAAAGGGGGGGTAGGGTGTAAAAAATATTAAGTGAATGAGGTTGAAAAAATATAAGAGTATTTAGCAAAATAAAAATGTACACATTTGTTTTATAGCATAGACCCAGGCTGAGTAATGAGACAGAGACTCTTTCTATGTAGTTGTAGGGAATTTTTCATATATTGGTCTGATTTACAGTCAAGATTAAACATGAAAAATGAAATATTTATCTTTTTAAAAACTAGTTGAAACACTTGAGCCAGAAAGGTTAAAAAAAGTTCAGGGAACAATCACACAAACAATTTAAGGCCATGATTTATGTAGCAGGTTCAGAGTGATAATGGGCAAAACTGCTAATCAGTGCCCACAGATATCAGATAATAAATTCAATAGGTTGAAATGGGTATTTGTAGTGCAGCAAACGTTAGTCTAATGATTGAATTAATCTTAACACAGAGAAATTCTTGCATGCCAAATTTGTTTACTACATAACATGCTAATGAAGATAAAACTGGTACGTCTTCTTTACCCTTATGAATTAAAAGCGTTATTTGGGAAGAGTTGAAAGGGCATTAAGTCGTAAAGTTTTGTAAGAGACACATGAAAAGATTTGAGCAAACAGGAGATGGCAATAGATGAGGTACTCGTTTTTTATTACACTTCGTATGGCTGAATAGAAATTATTTGATTAGTACAGTGTATCTGGGAACCTACTATGCAAAACAGATCTAGAAATAACCAAAGTGCTTCATAATTAGCTGATCATTCTGGTGCTTCCTAAAACCACATTTGTTGGATAAGGAGGAAAATCCATGTATGTCTGTGCACACATGGCTGGAAGTTTAGATCTCTATGCTAATTAGCTTTTTATTCCTGATCATCAAACAAATGTGCTTACAATGATAACTAAGGACTACTTTCCTCAAATGTCTTGCCTGGAAAGGCAGCACCTTGAAAAAACAATCAAACAAACAAACAAAACCCCAACAATGAAAATCATTGCTTTTCTCTCCTTTAAAAATCTCCAGTTTCTATTATGGGGTACAACCAACTATTACAGTAGAAAGCACTATTTTCAGGTTGCTTGCAGTTTGGCCCTTTAATACACAGACCAATGGCCTAGTCTGACAAACTTTCAGAAGGCAGATTATCAGCAAAGGTAATCCTCAACTACAGAAAGAAGCTCAAGATTATTTTCAATTATTTATTTTCTTTTTTTTTTTTTTTAACTGGTCATCTCTCAGCTATTTTAAACTGGGACTTTACTGAAGTATCATCCAGAGACATACAATTAGCTACACAAATCCACCCTTTTTAATTGTGAGTGCCTGATTCAAATGATCAAAGCTGTGGAATAAACTCCATCAAAACAAAAACACTGTTAATGATGTAGGTAGACACTAAACCCATGTTTATAGTCACTTATCTGTTCCAGTGGAAAGAGATTTCCAGTTTTTCATCCAGTAAAATAATTTAAATGATCCAATTATTTAATCTGGGCTAAGAAGTAATATATGCCAAATTTATTTGGGAAAAAAAAAAAAGTATTTTGTCATCTTTACTCTATTTTCCTAAGACTGAATATACCACTCTGTACGCCTGCCACGTTAAAGAGATTCATTTGCATACGACTTATACTTTAATTTCCGATTCACTGAACAGAATGTATAGAAATTATACACATTTGAGGAAGTAATACCACATATGATATAAAAAAGAAAAGAAAAAAAACCCAAAAGCCTGTTCTTATACTACTGTTAGTGTTAGCAGAGATGTGCAATATGCAAATATTTCCTCAATACATTTCAGAGGTCAGTGCTACCTGCTCTTAAGCATTACATCTGGCACCATGACAGTTTAACACCATTGGCTAGTCTAGACGTGCTCCTCAGATCACATAGCCCCAACTTAATTATACAGATTTTAATGGGCAACCAGGGTAGAAAAGTAGAACACTGCTGTCAGTGAACTGCCAGATTTATGAGATGCCATATACCTTGTAGCAGAATACAACATTGAGTAGGCTGGCATCTTGTGATAGGCAAACATTTGACAAGACCAAAAAGGAAAGAGGCTGAATTAAGCAGTATTACACTCATCTTTTCCCCCAACTAAGCGCTCTCTTTCTCAATTTGGGTTGTTTTCCAGTTTGCTCTGGAATTTTTCAGTCTTCTGAGGACAAGCATTCTTCCCTTCAAGTTTGTTCAGTTGACAGAATGATTCATGGACATTTTTGAGTCATAAATAGAAGTGCTTTCTGACTTTTGAACAGCACAGAGCTGTTCTAAAATGTTTCAGTGTACATGGAAGAATTACCTATACCAATGTAAGTTCCCCAGCACTCCATTTTTCATATACCATTCCTTTCTCTGCCTCTCCAGTAACACCAGTCTAATCTCTCTCCTTTTCTTTCCCTGCACTTGTGCAACAGAGTAGGCAATACCAACAGTCACTTCTGGACCTGCTCCACTGGAAAATACACTCTGTCTTACCATCAACACAAACATATTGATTTCTAAATGAAAGACATGAGATATAGACAGACATTAACATACAGTGCTACCAGGATTTATTCTTTTAGTGTGTGAAGATGCACAGCAGTTGAACTAAATTAGACAGAAGAGTAGAATACACTTTTAGTCAAACAAGCAAGGAAGAGAGAGATACAGACTTATAAAAGGTTACAGAAAATGTTCCTCCAAAAATGAAAGACTGTGGCCCATGAATCTCTTTTGTACCAAGACATCTTCCAAACGATCAAATTATTTCTTAAATGTTTCTTTCACTTTTATTGTGCTTTTATAAAGATTTTTTAAATTTATATTATGTATGTTCTTGTGGAACCAGCTGATCACCCTGAAGCCCAAAAGTGAGTAAAGCATGCAAAGCAACTCACTATTTGGCTATTCTAGGATTCTTCATTATTTTTTGCTTAACCAGACTTCTTTCAATGGATAACTTTTTCATAATAATGTTGTCATTGTTTGCAAAATAACGATGGATAAACTCACAAGTGTCTCTAAAGTTGTCTTTTTCATCCCGTTCCCCTCTTTTGACATGACCTCTTCTTTTGCCATTTGCACAGAGAGTAGCTCAAAAATGCTGTCTGATTCTCAGGATAGAAAGTGAATATTAATACGTTTTTTTAACACCAAAGTATTTTGTTCTGTTGGGAGGCATGACTCATATTATAGGCTAGAGACTTAAGTGTGCATAAGGTCTAATTAGGGTTAAAGAGACTATTTTTGTTAGGTTTCTCAGAGATGAACTGGACAGGCCTTCTATGCCTAATGCAGGAGTCCATATATTCAGAGCTTGTGAGCATAAGATCCTAGCTAGGATTTCTTGAAAATGTGACCCTAAGTGTCTGATTAGACTGCACAGAGTATCAACAGAACATAACCACTGATGCATCAGGTTATTTTTAACTATGTCCATCTTTAAGATCAGTCATGCTATCTCTTTAAATGCTGAAGGGAAGTTGGGTAGCCAAAGGTTAGTATCATTAGTAAACATCTAGATTATCTGAACATCTCTGTACCCGAGCTGAATGTGTTATATCTATGCATGTCAGTATGCATAGATATGCATATATTTATCTTTTACAGCTGGCACAGTGACCTATATTCATCTATAACATATGTTAGATATTCTCACTCTTCTGCAAAAAGTATCATTAATATGTCTCCGAACAGTGTAGTTGCTCATGCAAATAGAGGTTTATATCATTAACTGTCTATTTACAACTGAAAATATATGATTTCCATTCATAATGAAGCAATAATAAAGGACATGTATGTATTGTATCAACAAAATAAATTAGACCTGGAGTAATGGCACAAAGCAATTACCTCATGTTCCTTTCATTTCTCATGAAGAGAAATATATAAACTGTGAAACTATCATTCAAACAACTAATCCACTGTGGTGTGGATGATTATTTTTGAGTCATTTGGCCTCTCTTCTCAATGATCCAAGGAATCTGCAGTTAAATCAACTGAAAAAGGCAGCAGCGCAGGGAAATTTTTGATTACACTTTTAATTTCACAAGCTAACCTACAAATGACTTTAAAATTGCCAGTAACACTACAGTACTACTAACCACCTACACATTTTTATTGAAAGACTGTAGCTACAATCCATTAGTTAATGACTATGCTGTGCTTGCCAGATTACATTCACACTCACAACTACCAAGTGGCTGGGTTTCAAGGGCCTTGCAATAACACCACCAATTAAAACTAGCCTCTTTTGTTACATTTTTGCAAAACCAATATACTAAAAAAAAAAAAAAAGCCAAGAAAAAAGAAAACCCCCAAACTGTATTGGCTTCTCTACTGAAAATAAAATCTATTTTGTATGCCTTTGCTGTGTTACAGTTAAGTCTTTGGCAATACTGAAATAAGTGCTCGCATATTTTAAGTACATTTTAAATTGCAACAACTTACGTGTTTTGACTAATAAATTGCTTTTCCTTAAATTCAGTAACTGACCACTGCTTTTTAACAGAAAAAGATATGTTAATATTCAGTAAAAGCTAAACATCAAAACTGGTCAATTATTCCATCACACTCTAATGTCAGTCATACATATATTATACATAAGCAAAAATGAAGGACAAGTAAAGTGATAAACATGCACACCATGAGTTTTCTGGATTAAAAAATATGCAATGATTATAAAGTTGAGAAGGTTTTCATTTTTTTCCAGTTATTTTAGATGGATGAATCATTTATAACTGATGCTTTTACTTGATATAAAAGTATGTCTTCAATAGCTATCTCCATGGCATTTTTCCATAAATGCAGCTATGCAATGAAATACTTCAGTACTGTTTAGTAAGGATAAAGTAAAAGAAAGAAGTTATTCAATCTTTCTCAATGAACGTAAACACTTTCTTTAGATCTTGAAGACAACACAGATCTAATCTAAAAGAGTAATTGGGCATATCACCAAGAGAGCAAAAAGAATCCTTCTCCTAAATGGTAGGCACCCAGAATTTAATTTCAAGTTTTATCTTGAAAATGACATTTCTGTGGGTTTTTCAGGGTGAAGAACTTTAAAATCACCATAAATAAGCTGGGAATATTTAAGCATGCAGTATTTGGACGGTAGTTCAGTAATGTAAATTTCTTTAAAATGATAGGTCAGTTGGCCCATAGAGAAAGAAACGTATGTTACTAAACAGTATGTCTACATTAACTTTCAGGAGTGTACTTCTGACATTAATCTCCTAATCGTCTCCACTTGACACACTTGGGTTTTTATTGTGAAGCCCTTTTGGAGCACAAGGATGGGATTCCTTTTGGATGAAATGAAACCAGAAGTATTCTCCAGTAACTAATGGGCATTCAGTCCATGGGACCACACAAGTCCAGAATAAATGCCACAGAATTGTACGCAGCAAACATTGTATCCTCAGCATCAGCTGCTTCACATTCAGACCTGTTCCTACTGTGCTGTATATTACTTACTAATGTAGCTATAACCACACTGATTAAGTTATAAAAATAATATATGGGTATATGCAAGAAAATATTTTTTTTCTACTTTCTCCCAAAGATGACCAGATGTTACTAAACAAAGAGTAACATTTTTTTAAATTTTGTGATGTAGCATGGGTTTTATATTGAAAATCTTTTTGCTAAAGCTGCAAAATTCTCTAACCTTCCTGAAGAGTTAAAGTATTATTTATGTCTTTATTTATCTATTTAATTGATTGCAGACGGGAAAAAAACAAGGGTTTAGGCTTTGGTAAAGATTTCATACATATTTCCCTTTCCTTGCTGAATGTAAATATGTCCTAAGTTTGGTCGCTTATGATGTTACCACATCTGGATTACTTCTCTCCGGAAGGCATGCCTTCACCTTGCAACCAAAGAATAAACAAATGTAACATGCTGTGCACAATAAAGAAAGTAAGTATTCTATTATTATGTTCATTCTCCCTACTTATCTTCTTTTAACATGTATTTACCTGGATCAGTATGAAAGGGGATAAAGCTTTAGACTAAGAAAAGATTCAACTGTTATTCCTATTTCTAGAAGGTTTACTTATATATGTTTTAGACTGTAAATATAATTCCTTATTTGTTTTCAATCTGCTTAATTCATCTTTCCTCCCCCTTCTCCTCTTGTTTAAGACAAACAGATCAAGTTTATGCACAGAAACATAAAGCATTCCTTGGGAAGGAAAATTTTTGAAAGAAAAGAGAATATTCATTACCTATATAACAGATAACTTTCAGATCTTATTCAGGGAACCTTCCTTCATATGCATGGATTTCTCCTTAGATTTACAACAAAGAAGCAAACATAAAATCTGAGAAAAAGACAAGGCCATAAAATAAGCATAATAAACAAAATGAACGCCTAGTCTCTGGACAAGACTAGGTCAAATCTGGAGACGCTGATATGTAAGGGTATTTCTTAAGATGACACACTTTTTCTACCAAAGGACTAGATCACTGTCTTGGAAAGCAAAACCTTATCAAGCTATTTGCTTTAAGGAAGGAACTCAATATCCTGTGACTGGATTCCATTAATGTCCCATACGGACATTCTTAAAGAGACAGTCAAAATGCAAAACCTTCACTTCAAGACATGCTATTTTGCAAAATGGCATGAGACTTACACTACTTACTAGCCAATATTTGGTGGTTGTTTGGAGGAAGGAAAACTGATTAGAGATAAAAAACATTATTAGAAATCTTTCTTTAGAACTGTGCTTTAAAAGATAGGATGTTTTAACTTCAGTTATACTAGAAAAGAGGAAGAGGAAGGTATGCAAATTGGTATTTGTATTCAATTAGTACTGTAAAAATGAGGAAGGAAATTAAAAAATGGGCTGTTCTTTTGAAAAATGTTATGTGCAGGTAGGCAAGAAAGGCTGTTCAATCTCCCAAAAGATAACAGTATTCCCTTAGCAACAAGAACAGCTGGGATTAATCACACACAAAAGGTTGGATTTGTTGGAATCAACTAAATTTAGGTGTCTTAAGCCTCCCCCATACACAATGGCAATCTAGTCGATGTAGTCTGGAAAACTATGCTTCTCACATTAAAGTAGACACACATGTTTGGTAACTGAATGGGTCTCTAGACTAAATTATGATGCTGACAAGGTCTCTGCTGACTGTAATTGGAGCTCAGACTACCTAACTCACATCTGAATGAGTTATAGATCCATACAGAGGTTACATATATAACACCTGCACTTATACCAGTAGTCACCTAAATGTGCTAACTTCTTTTTGAATGAATCTCAACCTAAACCTCACTCGTCCTGCCTAACCATTAGCATGCAATGCCAGTTTAGAAACATCCCGGGGTACCCAAGATATTTGCATGTGGATGTCAAATGTGAAAGAAGGGAGTGCAGTTAACAAGAGGTAGGTAACCTCAGGGTATTTCAAGTAGCACCAGCCTATGTATAACAAATTATTTGAGCCCTATACATCTACATTCTGGAGCTAAATTCCATCCCAAATGTCTATATATGAGTTTGGTGTTTGAGCTCCTATTATATTGAATAGAAATATGGTAAATGGACTCTAGAGTGAAATTTAGCCGACCTGTTTTGGGTACCAGCTTTAAGATGAAATGAAAGCTCTAGTGCTCAACAAATCAAAAAGGGAGCTTAGATGCTTAGGATAAAATTTTAGATCTCTATGTGTAAGCATCCAAATTCAGGAGTCTATAATATGGAGATGAGTTCCATCGCTGATGTCTGGAACTAACACACATACCTCTTGGCTACTTACTACAGCCTTCATTCATAACCTGTGGTGGGATACAGGCACTTCTCTATGAAATTTACTTGACCAATTTCAGATACCTACCTTAGGAGCTAAAGTGCTTTCCATATATAGCTTCTGCTTCTGCCCACACAAAGTATGGGGCTAGACAGATCATTGGTCTTATTCCTTTATTACGTTCTTATGAAGCCTACCATGGTCTATATCTTTCTATGTAAAGACTACTTAGGCAAACTAGTGTAGATATTGAGTCTCAATATAGTTGCCTTATAGCTGCTTTTGGTGTAATTTGAGGTATCTTTTCATTACCCTGTCTGGTTTCCCATAGAAAATAGCTCCTGTGGCATATATGTCAGATGTGGATGTATTGCACACCCTATGGCATCACAAATGGCACTGCATTGTTACATTTAGGCAAATGGACCAGAAACCAGTAGCTTGGCTTGTACACATTTATGTTTATTTTTCTTTCTATACTGTGTATAGTACTACACAAGATATCCTACCATAAATTTACAAGTTTATAATTCATTTACCTTGGAGAATATCGATTTTACTTTCCTTTCTTCACATCTGTATTGCACAGTCTATACAAGACAAATTTCATTAATTCATAGGATTGCAGAATCACAGAATGCTTGAGGTTGGAAGGGACGTCTGTAGATCGTTTAGTTCCCTGCTGAAACCAGGGTCAACTAGAGCCATGTCCAGTTCAATTTTCAAAATGTCCAAGCACGGAGACTCCACAATCTCTCTGGGAAACCTGATGCAGAGTTCTATCGCCTTGACAGTAAGAAAGTGCGAGTATTTTCTTTTTTCCTTATGTTTAAAGAGAATTTCTTTGTATTTCACTTTGTGCCCATTGCCCCTTCTTCTTTTATTTGGTGTACCACCGAGAAGAGTCTGGCTCTATCTCTACTCTCTCTCCCTCCACCCCATCAGGTATTTGCACACACTCGTAAGATTCTCCCTAAGCCTTCTCGTCTCTGGGATGAACAGGCCCGGTTCTCTCAGCATCTCCTCATCTGACAGATGCTCTAATACCTTAATCACCTTTGTGGCCCTTTCCTGGACTCACTCCATATTTCCGTTTCCCTTCTGTACTGGGGAGCCCAATACTGGACTCAGCACTTCAAATGTGTCTCACCAGTGCTGAGCAGAGGGGAAGGATCATCTCCACCAACCTGCTGGCAAGACCCTTCCTAATGCAGTCCAGGAGGTTGTTTTCTTTTCTTCAAGGGTGTATTTTTGGCTCACGGTCAGTTTGTTGTCTACAGGGACTCCCAGTTCTTTTACTGCAAAGCCACTTGCTAGCTGGTCAGGCCCAAGTCTGTGCTGGTGCAGTGGGGTTATTCCTTCTGCATGGAGTTACATTCCTCTCGTTGGCCCCATCAGCAATTCTAATTCTACTTACAAATTGTAAGCACTTCAACGCTGAAATTAACAATTCCATGCCAAACTTGACACCTTTATTCTCACAACTATAGTCTTTCTTTTAAACAACTAAATGTTTGCCATTGTGAATAGGAGTTTCCACTGCTAAGACTCCATTAGAAACAGAATGTGAAACATCAGAAAATGAATCTTAGTATCAATGTAAAAAAGAGTCATAGCTGGCAATAATAACTTCCATTGAATTTCAGAAAAAGCGACCTCAAAAATCTTAAATATTGCTGCCATAATCACACTATCACACCTTTAAGAGTTGCATTGTCTCCAATATAGCTATCTGATTGAGCACCTAGAATGCTAATAAAGCCCTTCTAAAATATTTAACCATGATTAAAGCTATATGTATTCAGTCGTGCTTTTTCCTTTTATTTCCCATGGAAAGTCTCTAAAGAATAGAAAAATCTGTTGCTGTTCTACTGCTAAAAAGTACTGTTAAATACCATGCTCACGAGGCATAGAAAAGTACGCACTCAGGTCAAAACAATGAATGAGAATGACAGAGACTGATTTTTAAAAGTCTGTGATTTAGAAGAGTTATGTTTTATTTTTCTTGTTGTGAATATTTAAGTTGAAACTGTTGACTATGTCATTTATCTGTAAGAGTGTTAGAAAGGACTGAATGATTCACTGTTCTTTTTTGTTCTGGCCAGATACGGGACCAATATTAAAAAAAGAAAGAAAAAAAAGTGCTCAAGAACAAAATACTGCAACATTCAAAATACTACAAAGAACTAACCAATTTATTACAGATCCAATATGACTTGAGCACTATGTCTAAACTATGGACACCAAACATCCAGTTTATCAAATAAAGGTGAAAAGTTGACGTCAGTTGAAGTCAGTAAGCATCGGAATACTCTTCCCTCTGTCACTGAAGATCATTAAATCAAGGAATCATTTTGAAACACACGCTGTAGATACAAGCAGAAATACACACTTATTTTTATAAGTTATTGGCTAAGATTTCTGACCTGTATTATGCAGGAGGCTGTACTAGTCGAAATAGTCCCTTGGGCCTCAAATGCCTATGCAGTTCTGGAAGTCAAAGACTTCCTGTTGACAAAGGGCAGTACAGTCTCACAGACAAGAGCTAGACACTGAAGATAAATGCTTTCAGACTGGGAATACAATACGCACTTTAACACTTTGGTGGGTTAACCTTGGCTGCTGCCAGGTGCCCACCAAGTCACTCTATCACTCCCCCTCCTCAGCAAGACGGGGGAAGAAAATAAGATGAAAAACCTTGTGGGTTGAGATAAGGAAAGGGAGATCACTCACCAGTTACCATCACTGGCAGAACTGACTCAAGCTGGGGAAGATTAATTTAATTTATCACCAGTTAAAAATAGAGTAGGATTGTGAGAAACAGGAAAAACAAAACTAAAAACACCTTCCCCGCACCCCTTCCTTCTTCCTAGGCTCAACTTCACTCCTTCATTCCCTACTCTTCTGACTCCTTCTCCCTCCCCCTGTCCACCGAGTGGTGCAGCGGGACAGGGAATGGGAGTTGCAGCCAGTTGACAACACTTGTCTCTGCTGCTCCTTCCTCATCACACTGTTCCCCTGGTCCCTCGGGGTCCCTTCCAAGGAATACAGTCCTTCACTAACTGCTCCAGAGTAGGTCCTTTCCACGGGGTGCAGGCTTTCAGGAACAGACTGGTCCAGCATGGGTCCCCCACGGGCCGCAGTTCCTGCCAGGACACTGCTCCTGCTTGGGCTCTTCACAGGCTGCAGCTTTCTTCAGGGCATACCTACCTGCTCCGGGGTGGGGTCCTCCACAGGCTGCAGGGGACACCGTGGTCTTCTCCACAGGCTGCAGGGGACACCGTGGTCTTCTCCACGGGCTGCAGGGGACACCGTGGTCTTCTCCACAAGCTGCAGGGGACACCGTGGTCTTCTCCATGGGCTGCAGCGGACACTGTGGTCTTCTCCATGGGCTGCAGGGGAATCTCTTCTCTGGTGCCTGGAGCACCATCTCCCTCCTCCTTCTTCACTGACCTTGGTGTCTGCAGGGTTGTTTCTCACATTTTTCTTCCTCCTCTCTCCCAGCTGCTGTGCAGCTTTGGGCAGCAGTGGGTCTGTTTTGGAGCCTGCAGGAACTGGCTCTGTCTAACATGGGGCCAGCCTCTGGTCTCTTCTCATAGAAGTACCCCCTGCAGCCCCTCCCCACCCCCCCAACCTTGCCATATAAACCCAATATAAACACCAAGAGAAATAAATCACTGGAATACTTTAAAATACAGGCTTGGTTTAAGAAATCTTGTGTGAAATTCTATGTACTGTGCTATGACAGAGGTTTGACTAGATAATGATAATGCTTTAAAACTTAAAAAATCCATGAATCTCTGCAGCAGATTTGGGCTTACTGTGATAAGAAGAAAAGCCTTGTGAGAAGATAACTCTTACTGATAGGTGAAAATAACTCTTAGCAATTCCTTAAATCAGTCTTTTGTTTTAGCCTGCACCACTGTCAAAAGCATCCATGGTTTTAAACTGTCCTAGGTATCCTCAGACATGGCAGTCAGAGGCACCAGCTTTCGCCTAATGTGCAACCCTCCCCTTCCTTTAATCCTCTAACCCTTCTAAATTTTTCTCACAAGTCTCAATAGTCCCCACGCCCCATCTAGCCTTTTCAGCTCACTGCTGAAGACCTGCAATTTCTCACCTTGGATGGCAGCAGCAGCTAGAAAGTTCAGACACATTAGGTGTCCATCTTAGAGAAGCAATGGGACAAGTTCCCCTCTCACTGCTCTTTCAATGGTTCTGCCATCCTGATTTACACTCCAATTAGCTTTGGTGTATGGGGGAAAAGAGAGTAGAACAGGAACAGATGTAGCACAGTGGCTTTTCTAAACCAAGACAATTTTAAAATCCTCACTGTAATGAGGCAGCAAAGAGATGTAAAGAGATAGCAATACCTCTTATGCCTCCCAGATTTTATTTATCTTTTTAAAGAAATAAGCACACGGGCTAAGATTGAATTCAGACTTCAGACTATTTTATAGCTCTTCGATAGGCTAATTCACCAACTTGACTCCAGTTTTTCTTACTCCTACTTGCCTGTAGCTAAATGTGACAGTGTTAGATTCTGTGTGAGGTATGAACTTGTGTTTAATGAAATGGAGGAAATGTCTCAAAGGCAAATGTTCCTATTTTAGTTCACATAGAGTCTCATATTATGAAAACACAAGAATAACTATGGACAGTGATTTATCTAGAGCTAAGCATTAACAGAGTAACATTTCTTCCTACACCTTAGGATGTTCAGCTACGGACTCCAATATTGCCAAGAAAGACAAGATTCTTTTGAAGCAGCAAAACGAAAGGCACGATTAAGCAGAGGGTACGCCCGCAAGGTTAAAGCATCATCACCCAGCGGGTGTAATGATAGTGACACTGTAGAACCAAAGCTCTTTGCATGAAAGGCTTAGTTTCTCCACATGGGACCCTATCATATGACCAAGTGTAATACAAGGCAATCTTGCCATTACTCTGAACTTTAATCATAATTAAACCACTGCCACAGAGATATTCCTACTTATTACTGGAATTATAGTATGATTTAATACCCCTGACATCACTTGACTAAACCACCATAGTATTAGGTTTATTAAAATGTGGGAACTCATATTTAACAGCCACAGTTATCCACACAATTTTTAATGTACTGGAAATAAAAAAGCTATCCACAAACAGTATTATTGATAGACAACACTGTAACATTGCTTCCAAGAATATGGAATTGCTTTGGAATTTGTAACTAATAACTTAGGATATAATAGAATATTCTAGTTAATTTGAAGGCCATCCTTTTTACTTAGTAAACAGTGTTTTTGTAACAAATTTTTTCTACAGCTCCCTGTTTTTATAAAGCTATTAGTTTGTGTTACGTAACATACACTGATACTACTTATTAATGAGGTGTAGGAATTAGGCAAGCATTTACTTAGCTTCATAAACATATATCAGAAGACATAAATATTATATTTCTGTCTGGTTTTAAACTATTGGAATTATTGCATAGTTTCATCCACAGTGTATAGTAGGCTTTTTCCCTAGAGCAGTTCTAACACTCCACTAAATATATGCTATTCCTCTTTATCTCTTTGAAGAAAAATGAATCACATCCACAGCTCGCAGCTATCAAAATGTGATTTATCAAGCATTTTCATGAAAGTGCATTTTTCCCCTTCTTTACACTAGGAGGCACATTTTTCCTTCATACAGTTCTATTGCACAGCTCTGCTGCATGAAACCCTTAGAAACGTTAACAATTTCAATCTAAATTTAAGTCCCTGACAACCTTTACTAAACCACAGTGAAAGAAGAATTGTTCACTAATAATGGGGGGGGAGGGGGGGAGAATATGCCAATGAAAACCACACTTATAGTAATGAAAAATAACATTCTGCACCTGACTACTGGCAAACAAAAACACAGTTTTCCTTTGAGTGATTACTAAAGAAATAATTCACATTAAAATACATCAGACAGCTGTACACTTTTAATGTAACTGATTATAAAGAAGACGTTTGTGTTAAAAGTGCAATTCCTGATACACACATTTAAAACCATTAAAAAGCAGGATTTTTGGTAATAAGAGAGGCTATGAAGTCATACCCGTAAATACAATTTTACAGTGACCTTTTTTTTTTTTAGATCCTAAAGAAACTTTATGTTTTCTACATTCTTATCTGATATACTAAAAGGTAAAGAACTGTAATCAGCTGATTGATCTTTGGAATATCTTCCTTCAGTTTTTATAGGAAGTGTACTATACACACCCTCCAAATGCAAAAGATAGCATTCATTTGGAGAACATGTGAGGCTAGCATTCCACACACCAAAGCACCGTTCAGATTATTCAAAACCATTAGTTTCCAAGAAATTATAGAATCTCCTTTTTGGCATGTGCCTTGTTTTGTTTTGTTGGGGTTTTTTACAGATTCTCAACACTATAATATTTACAATCTTTCTCTTTTGTTTGTCATCATGGTGACACACAATGCAGCCAGGTAATACCATGCTGCTTTCCCTTCCTCTTGGCCCATGCTTCTGGCAAAGTCATGGTCAGCAAGGCAAAGCTAAGGTTGTTAATCACTGCATTTAAATGCAATAAAATGTTGTAACATACACAAGGCTTGCCTTACAAATCAATATTGTATGCAAAATTAAATCATCATAACCATGACTCTTGAATAATGAGACTTCCTGTAGTAAATTTGAATTACTTGTTGTTATTATCATTTAATAATGCATAACAAAACCACAGTGCTGGTGTCACTCTGTAACGTTACATTGTTTTTAAACATGGTAAATTGTTGCTCACTGATGGAACAATTCTTATAAAGCCTACCAGGGTGCAAACGAGACAAAGGTGAACTATAAGGAAGTTACAACTGGCAGGTTAACATCATAGTCCTCTGACAATCCATTAATACTGATCAATTACCAATGGGGAAATGGAAAAGATATCTTAGTGAACTGACTGAAACCCTCGAGTTAAAAATAAAAGACTCCATACAAAGAAGACAGGTTTGAATGATGCAAACCAAACTTGGACTATACACGTCTTATAAAAGTTCTTATAAAATTTATTTTTTTACATCATATTTGTACCTTGTTGCCTTTCCCTCACAAGCACAGTGACAGTGTGTGGCTGACAATGCCAGTGTTTGGCATCTCTCTTCATTTCAGTTTCCCCCAGTGACAGAGATCGCTGTTTTAAGATTAGCTAGATGAATGTACTCTCACTGTGTATGTTTCTTTCATTAAATAATGTAATTGTAGCTCTTGTGTCTCAAGAAAATATGACAATAAGGTTTCTCATACCTTTGTGTAATAAGTTATCAAGTCTTTTAGCTATTTTTTTTCCCCCTATTTCAGGTTTTGAAGACCTGGGCCTTGGTCATTCTTCAAATATAACTAAAATAGCAACAAACTAATATTGAGATACAATGGCTACATTTTTATTCACATAACTTCACAGTGTACACTAATAAACGACACAATTCACTGAGCATTAAAGCCATTAACCAAAATTGCTCTCACCATGAGGCAAGGACTCTACTACCAAGATTAACATCATATTCCTATGAGCTGAAGCAAACTTTCACTTAGAATGAACTTTCATAAAAATACAGTGGGACAAATCTGTATTTTTGTGTAGATTTTATTCTTGGAGATCATTAGAAAATATTCCCATAAGCACTTCTCTTCAGTTGAAAGATTTAAAATCAAAATAAAATATTGTTCTGCAACATTTATCATCCAAAACTGGCAGCAGTACTTGTACATAGTACTACTACTACTCTCCACCAAGACTTCTTCCTTACTTTATAGCTGTATCTTTTACCTCAGCATGCCCCAAGTATTTTCATAAACAGCAATCCCTTAAACAGCCACTGAAATGAAACTAGCTCTGCTGTTAAATACAGCTATTTAATATTTCACTGCAATAGAACTAGAAATTCAGTTTAGAAGTGTCAAACAATACAATGTTGAAATGATACTACAACAGTTAAACCATGAACATGTGTAAATACCCACAAAGTTATTTTGCCCAATCACCAGATAGCATTTTTCTCTTCTGAAAATTGCCACAGGTTCTTCAATAACCATAAACTGCTTTAAACTCTATTTCACATCTCATCCAAAAAGTTATGCCTCCAGTAGCAAAATAACTTTTGACACAATGCCTAGGCAATAGCTTGATACTGAATAAGATATAAAAGTCAAATCCATCTAATGGGCAGCATCACTCCCTTCCTGCCTTGGGTTCTCCTAGGATGATTTCTGTCACAGTAATGACCATATCATTCCCTTCTGAGTTTGTGAGATTTGATGAGATATGGAATGCACTATTTCAATGTCTGTCCTAATTCAGCCTGATAAAAGGTGAAAAATCTATACTTCAATACTTAACTAATCACCAGTACAGCTTGATGGTTAGATTTTCATAAATTTGCCATGAATTTAGCATCCCCAAGGCTAAACCAGGTATAACCACAGACATATTAAAACTTTTCATATAGCTTTTAAGAACACTTACTCACTCTGACTAATCTTCTATTAGTCTCTGTATGAGGGATGAATAGATCATCATGATTAATTTACTAAGTTTGCACAATGTGCTTGACACAAAATTTCTAAAAACACATTTTTAATAACTTGGTATAAAGTTTACTAAGCCCATTTTTCCCTAACTCGCCTGGAGGATTTTTATGTCACATTTTGAAGAGATGTGCAGTTCAGAGTCAGTGAAGCCATAGTGACAGTGCCAAGATGCAATGCTCCCTTAAAACTCCTCTCTGATCTTGCTAAATCTTTCACACGCCTCATACGTGGTCAAAGAATTAACAGGATAATTCCACTTAAGCTCCTCGCTTGCTTAAACAGACATAGATTCTTGCTCCAGAGTCAATCCATTCATAGTTGCTATTCTTTTACAGTTCTTTGTATTTCTACAGATTTAGGGTTTAAGATCATAGTTCCAACAACATTTCTGTTTTCATAAAGAAAATAAAATGCAGGTGTCATAACCAGGAAAAAAGGGAAAGGAAAAGGAGAAAAGGGACTAAGAAACCAGAATACAACTCAGAGACAGTAAAGCATTTCAAATTGTTTCTTCATAGAGTTTCACCCAACATACCCTCTCAGTCTTCCCATAAAAAGTATGAGAAAAATGTTTCTAAGGTCAATATTCCACAGTTTGCATTCTCATCTGCCACGATTTAAATGTCATAATTCAGATCCAGCTCTGCCCAAATGAGAACATGGACCTTAATATTGTTCATCAGATCCCAAGGCCACCTTCTCTCCCGGCTTGTACAGGCCCAGTGACAATTTAATCATCTATACAAAAGGGAGAAATGCCAAAGGGAGAAACTAATTCTTATTTCTATACTCCTGGGATGCAAGAGAACTCAAGTTCAATTACCTTCCAAGAGCACAGATAAGACTTTTAACCTTTGCCTCCACATTCTAGACAGAAAACAAGAGGCTTAAGGGCAGTGTTACTGCCCCTTCCCAGTTTTCAGTATGGCCAAGTCTCCACATTCCAAGGCCAAAATACTAGCCACAGTATTGGTTAAGACCTCACTTCAATTTTAGTACTGACTGTCACAAAAACACTGCAATAATGTAAATGTATTATAGAGAAGGAAAGAAGAAGAAAGGCATAAATTCCCAAATCAGACAAACTGCACATACTTAATATTTGTATGAAAACACGTATCTGGCAGTTCCAAAAAGCAGAACATCATGCCATTCCAACCTACCAAAGAAACCCTGTGTTTCTTGCTGTTAGAAGGGGGAATTGTAGGTGTGTTACACAAATTGGGATTCTTTAAATTTTCCAGTGCTTTACTGATTTACTGTTTTCTGTGTTAGTCTAACAGATAGTGTGACCTCCATGTCCTTGTTCTTTAAAATTGTATTTACAATGACTTTCCTAAAACGATGTCCAATGCTAAATAGCAACAGCACTGCAAACATCAAGAAAAGTTTGCTACCTTGTAGGCCTTCCTTCTTCCCAGCTGTTCTCACTTACTGTGCAATTAGTATGGAGCTGCTTTTTCTCATTGGATATTTTTTTGTTTCTACAGTCAAATGACAACATAAGGCACTTCAGGTAATCTACATTATTTCTTACTAATTGTTAAGAGCTAACATGACCAAATATTCATGCACGTGCTTAAAAACATCTCTACCATTGCAAAGCTCAAAAGGAGGAACAAGAAAGTAACCGAGTTACCAAAGCAACTCAGATAAGCAGAGCACTGACAGTGACTCACCCGAGTTGGGGTCAGAGTTGCCATCAGCTTCAGTCCTCTTGTCCGGTGAAGCCTGGTCGTAGAATTCGTCCTGCGGCTGAACCAGAGGGAGAGGGTGTGAGATCAGGGTTCCACCACCCACCGGCTCGTGGTCTCCCAGACCACTGTCACTGCAGCTTTCCTGGGAGCCATCGGGGAGGTGAAATGTAACACGGCGCTGGGACTACAAAGAAGAGCACAGGACACGCTGATTAGTGCTCTTCTTTTCTGTTCTCCTGACTCTTTTTTTTTTTTTTTTAAACTTTTGACATTTAAATAGATTCCTGGCAATGCTTATGAGGCAATTGTTATTCTTGTGTTTGCTTGTTGGGTTTTTTTCTTTTGGCTTGCTTTTAGAGCAACCCAGGGAAGATGGCAGGCAGGAGAGCCAAATTTCAAAGGTCTGCACATGCTCATCTGTGAAGTAAGCTTCTCACAAGAAAGTGATCAGTAGACAGTTAGGTATATTTCTCCTAATTTTAAAAGCATGACCTATAAAAACTCTCTCTGAGAAGCAGAAACCATTGCAAACTATGTTATGAAAAGCAAATGACATCAGGAAATGTAATAAGTATATATTTCTGAGGTTAAAACCTGTATTATCACTGTTCATACTGGAAAAAGAAGTCCACCAAGTTAAACAAACCAATTAAAAACGGTTGTCATCTTCCAGGAATAGAAGGATATATAAATACCTATCTATAAGGATATTTAACAGATACAAATTATCTAACTAATACAGATATTTAGGATTGATAATATATCTGTGAAATCACAGTAGTCAGCAAAGAATCACGGAATGCAACAATGGAAAATGCAATTATCACTCCAGTAAGAGAAATAAAAACAAACAGCACATACTTGTTCAAAACAACACAGGGAATGAGAGCCAGAATTACAGATTTTCCTGAACTTCTTAAAAAACCCCCTGCAGTCATCTCAAAAGAAAAAAAAAAAAAAAATCTGCAGTGTACACTTGGATTAGTTAACCATTATTGATTTTGAACCTCTCTCATCTGGAAAAATAACCCGACTTTCTGAATTGTGGCCACAGAATGATACAGTGATTCCCCATGAGCTCCAGAGCCGACAGCACTGCTGCGAATTGTTTAGCAACCGCGACTGTGGGATTCATGAAAGGAATATTATAGGTCTTCATGGATCAAAACGCTGCATCTTTGAAGCATCGGAAACAACTAGTTCAAGAGCATCTCAAGAGAGTGGTTAAATTAAGTTAAACACATCTTCCCACAAAAAATGAGTTTCAGCAGCAGGGAGCCTGAGTGATTTGGTTAGCTAGATTGGTTTAGAATAAAGAAGAGATTCACAGAGTTTGCCTTACGCTTAATAACTCTTTAGTTTAGTGGTTACTTTCTTACTAATATTAGCCATCTGAAAGTAATGGGTTATATCTAAGCTAATCATTCAAGATTTCTGCAGAGTCAGTAGAGAAAGAAACATCAGGAAGATACGACAACAGGTATCTTCCACTAGTTACCAATTTTTAAGTAGTTAAAATCAGGTGTCCTGTATCCCTTCCAAATCCAAGTAAGTTTTCCTGAAGTTAATGGAAAGAGCATCAGGCCCTGACTCACATTTTTTGCCGACTCTCTTTTTTTCACGCTATTTTTTTTAATGAGGAAAACCTCAAGTTAATGGTAATAACTGTATGTTTGCTTATTAAAAACTATTTGTTAATGGTAATTGCTACCATTTTATATGATGATCAATATCCTCTACCACATTTCTTTTTATTCATCTCCCTTGGGTGGACATAGATAGTTGATTAAGTCAATTTTGGCCTACTGTGTAATTCAGTATAGAAATAGATGTAATAATATTTGCTCTTGGCTGTGATTTTATGATTAGCATTTTGCTTTTAAGTTCCTTTTCTAGCTTTAGGATTAGAATCCAGCTGTAGCAAAACCAAATAGATCCTCTGAGTCATTGGGTTGTAGTCATTTACATCAACAGAGGACCTAACTCTATATACTATCACTAAGCAAACTTCTACCTCACACTTTGTTACTTTTTCTTGCAACTTTTTTATTCTGGAATTGCCACTCTGAACAATTTTTTTTTTAATCACTAGCAGGTTCTTTCCCTTCAATATGAACAAAATAGAAACATAGCTAACTACACAGCTTAAAATCTTTTCTTTCCGCATTTATTTTCAGTAACCCAAATTTAGAGATCTGGTTTTCCAAAGTAAGAATTTATTTCACTAGTAAAATCAGCAAGAGGCACAGGAAAAGGAAATTACTTTCAATTTTTAAACTAAAAGACTCTGTGAGAAAATATGAATGACTGAGAAAATAAATCCTTGAAGTAAGGGAGGAGATGAAAATTTCTATTTAAGATTCTGCAAAATAATTAACCCCCTGTAATTAATTAACCACTTAAATAAAAAGAAAAATGCATAATTACAAAAATGTCCAGTTTCATGAGTTATATAGTAAAAATACTGATCTTGGGTAACAAAAGCTCCTCACACTAGCCAAAATCTGCTCTGACTCTATACTGACAGGGGCCGGTCAGCCAGTAAAATGGCACAGGCCTAACACTAATACCGGCACCTTCTTAGCTGATGGTGCTATAAAATTTTAAATCCATACTTTAAACGACAAGAAAAAAATATACCGGCTCGGCTTTCTGAGCTCCCCACTGAGGACCCGCAAACCATAAAGGATTATAAAAAGATCTAAAGGTCAGGTAAACAGTGATCCAGTTCCAGAGATGATGAACGGACAGCATGCAGTCCGTCAAGAAACTTTAGACTAAGCTGCGCCATCAAAACAGTGCGGGCAAAAAGCCTTCCACAAAGAGAGATTCGAAGCAAACACCGAAGCTTACGCATACCGTATTAATTGCAAGGGCAGACTGTCGCTCAGCCTACTGGCAGCTTATGGCCGTGTGAAGTGAGGGGGTAGGTGGCCGCCTCCCCCAGCTGCCCGGTCCAGGGCCCTCCCGCCCGGCCGCTGGAGCCCAGCCCGGTGCCCGGGTCCCGGGGTCTCTGCGCAGGCGGAGGGACGCATCTGCCGCTGTCCCCGCGGCCCTAGCGAAGTACCGAGACTGAGCGTGCATCGCACGGGCACGGGCACGGACACGCGCCGAGGACACGGACACGGCCTGTCAGACGGAGCAGGGGGTGCCTGCGGCAGCCCCCCCACTCAGGACTCGGCCCAGCCACGTCCCCTCCTCCTGTGGGGCTGGCAGAGGCAGAAGGTCCCTGCTGCAGCACACACCCCGCACTCTCC
>JANHGO010006436.1:0-21412 GCA_024606505.1 Aquila spilogaster
GAACTAACAGCCCATATTTGCACTTAAGCAACATCTGAAAGAGGACTACACAAAGAAAGACTTTCCTAAGTCAACACGTCCCAGCCAACAGCAGCTGCGCAAAGGCAGAGGCAAGCAATATTTGATTTTCCCCCCATAGCACCCTCTCCTCTGGAAGTGTGGTCTGATGATAGCGCGGTTCTGGCAGTATCTGCCTTCCCTGGGAAGGGCAGAACTGCAGATCAAGCTGTGCTGAGCAGGGGCCGTTCCCAGCAGGGCAGTCTGTGTGTGTGTGTGTCTGTCAGGGTGCTGCCATGTGGATTGCTGTTGACTAGGTAGTGGGATAATACTGGGAACGGTTCATTTTAGGTCACTGATGAAACCAACCTCCCGGAATAAAAAGAAGTGATAAAGACAAGAGGAGAAAACCAAAAGTGCTTAGGAGCATAATTTCAGGATTAACATCACTGCGATAGGGACCACTATTCAGAAGCAAAGCGAGCCTCAGAAATACAAACTGAGGAGTTATCTCTTTAGGGCTGGGATATGCTGGGGCTGGGTGAGGGCTAACTAACCCAGCCTGGACCAGCAGGCCAGGTATTGCGGTGCCGATTTCTTTAGGGAATATATAAATCCAGATTAACCACATAGCTGTATTTTTCTATGTTTTCCAACCCTAGCTGTGGCCAAAGCCACAGCCATCTGACAAGGTGGAAGAAGATGGTGATTGAGGTGATTGTATAATATCCCCTTCCTGTAGAGATGAACATCGCAGACCCTTCTTGGGTTGTGTTGCTAACAATTAAGCTGTAAACTGCAAGTCCCTTCAGATCTGCTACCGCAATACGCTTTACCAACTTCACTGGCCAAAACAAGTAAGCTGGGTCTACAAAGCCAGCAGCCATTACCCGTCCAGTTACGAAACAAAGTCTTCTGACCCTCATGGTGGCACCAGGCAGCTCAATGACAGAGAGGAACAGAAGCCGGGCTGCAGCCAAGTTGCTCTGTAAAATTTTACAGTTCAATTATTGCAAGATCCTGGCACAAACTAATTTCCCCAAATATGAGCAAACAATTTGAAGAAGTATGAATGTTACAGCACTGAGGACTTTTTGCAAAGAAGAATTTTGCACTTGGGTTACTAATTTGAGGCAATAGAAACAAAATGACTACAAAGATTAGATGCATATTTTTCCCAACACATCATAATGCCAGCTGATGTTGTTATTATGAAACCAATGCCATCACTACTGGAGAGAGAAGGAAGACAAAGTTCACGTCAGGGTTTGGAAGTTCCCAACGTTTTTCTTCTCAGGCAATAAGTCCCAAGATCAGCAGTCTTCTGAATCACTTAGGAGGAAAGGCTGAGCTCCCTCCTCCTGTGCT
Organism: Aquila spilogaster; assembly: GCA_024606505.1. Lineage (NCBI taxonomy): Eukaryota > Metazoa > Chordata > Aves > Accipitriformes > Accipitridae > Aquila > Aquila spilogaster. The sequence continues at coordinate 1,366 of JANHGO010006436.1, forward strand.
GTGATGCAGCAGTATAACATAAACCAAGAAACATCCAGGAGCAGCTAATTCACATCACGAGCCACAGCCTCCAGCCTTGCTCCCTCTGTGCAACCTTGGGATGAGGGCAGGCAGGATTTTCCCTTCTGGGAATCACTGGGAACAGAGGGTGGGACAACCATGTGGGGGTGGTATTAGCTTTTCACTGGAGTTTCCATCCACAATGCTGAACAATTGCACCGCCTTTGTCAAATTGTGCAACACCTATAAAACTTGTTTTTGTTCTGATTATTTCATTTTTCACTTCTCCTAGGCTGTGCTTCTGCTGCCTAGTTAGTGCAGGCTCTGTCCCTTTTCAGTTTTGCACTAGATCTCATGTGTATAAGGCAGTAAGCTAAGAAAACTTCCGGATTTTAGAGGAAGGACACTGACCTGATGGTGACTGCAGGGCACTGTCAGCCACTACCCCCACTGCCCGGTGCCTTCCCCTGCCATCCTGGCTCAGCATCACCAGCATCTACCAGCAGAGCAAGGTGACTTACACAGTGCTTTCCAGAGGCAAGAGCCAGCTTCAGCTAGCATCTGCCTGCAGCTTCTCTGCAACAAGCCCTGACCAGGCACTTCTACCAAAGTGTAATCCTAGCTCTGATCCCAAATAATTTGGTGGTTTTGGCAGTAAGTGGCACAAACTGGGGTACCTCTAATGTCAGTGTTGCCTTTGTCAGATCCTGCTGCAGATGCTAGTTATCCTCAGGAACACGTGAGTGCCTTCGGTCCAACAAAACACTTAACATTAGCTGATATCACTGCCAGTCTGTCTCTATGGGCACTTTTCTCCTTTTTGGCTAGTTTATTAATTCAGTAAATATTTAGAAATCCATGTTCCTATAAAGTTAAAACATTGAATAGCACTCCCTTTTGTTCAAAACTGTTTACAGAAATAGGCACAATTTTATTAGGATTTCTAGTTAAAACTCACTAGAATTCCTAAGTACTAAAAGGGAGGAAAACAGCAGGAAATTTTACAGCAAAGTTCAACAGCGTCTCAAAGACTCTGTAGATGGAAGTTAACAGAAAACATGTTTCGAGTGCAGGAGTTGGAAAATACAGAAGTGAAAATGAATGGTTAAGACCAAATATAAAAAAACCTGACATTTAAAAGGATGGGGAGAGGCTGCCCCTAACACATGGCACAAGAAGTCAGGTGATGCATGCAGTGCATCTGCAGGGGCACATCTCTTAGGTTAACACTACAGAGAGCACTTGTGCAGAGAGCAGTCAAGTTGAGCCTCCACCACTGTGCTCAGGGACTTCCTCGTGTGCCCCATGCTCATGCACTCTCTCATCTTTCCCCTGCCTGCAAGGGACCAAAGCCCCTGTCCAAAACATCCCTGCTTGGGGGAGTCAGCAGACCCTGAAAGCAGCCACCTGATGGGGCAGAAGTCCCACATCTGCAGAAACTCAGCATGCAGCACCATACAGCCCAGCTGCAGGTGGCTACCATGGTGGGCAGTTTACAGGCAGTTCAGCTGGGTGCACTGGAGTTGCAGCCACCTCCAGCTGCCCAGTGAACAGTCCTGGAGCAGCTGCACTTGCACCAGCTACAGCTGGCACCTCCTTTCCCTCCTTATTAAAGAAATCTGTTGCTATTTAGTGAACATCTGGAGTGAGCAGAAACAAAAGGGGCAGAGGAAGATGCTGAACAACCCTCCTTGCCAGGATCTGGATAGGAAGGTTTGCCCAGCACAGACATAATGCCATGGGACAGCACAAATTAATGACAGGCTAGACACCAGACAGGTTGCCATGCTCCAGAGCTAGAGGCAGCTCCAGTAACTCAACAGGCTGGCAGGCAATTCCACCCTCAGGTGTCCAGGCTGAGTTCAGTGACTGTACACCCTGAAATTACTTTGTCTATGGGACAATCACTTTCCAGCGTATTGAATGACAACCCTTTTTAGGCAGGACAAACCCTGGGGACTCGGTTCCACTTTAAAAGGAAGCTAATCAGCATGGTTTACAAAGCACACACATGGCTTCTTTGAGCTGGCTTATCAGGACGGGTCTTTATGGGAACGTAATTTACCTTCTCACAATGCAGGTCAAAGAATGAGTCTCTCAATGGAGAGACTTCCTCTCTGATGACAGACTGGGGAGGCAGCAGTATTGCCAGCTTTGATAAGGATGCTAAGCAAATAGTGAGGAATTCACATTACAGCGCATGAAGCACCCCTTTCACCTGGCACCGCAGCCAGCCAGCACAGAACAAAGAGCCAGCTTCAAAGGGCTGAAGCATAGTGTTTCCATGCCATGTAACACCACCGCTCCTCCAGCTCACATATTTCCAGGTAACCCACACTGCGAATCCACTGCAGCTCTCCGCAGGGATAAGAAATAATTATCCTCTTCTGCCAAGAGACGTGTGGCAACCTATAGGATCTGGTGCTCTGCGGATTTGTGGGTGCTGAAGTTAATCCTATGTGCTACTGAGGAATCTGCTCTTCTCTCATGGTGCAAAAATTTCATTCTCAAAACAGAAAAGGAGCCCTCCTGGCTAGCAACGCTCCCTCCCGGGCTTCTGACCCTTAATTCCTATGTGGTTTCAAATCTTTGCATTCCTTCCATGTTGAAAAATATCTTTTAGAAGGAGGATTCAGGTTCTTCCACCCCATCTCATTTACAAGAGCTGGGAAGGGCAGAGAGAAGGCACACTGGGGTGCACTGGATGTCAGCAGCTCCTCTAGCATGTGAAAATAAAGCACGGCAGAAACTGGCATATGACATCAGACTCCTGACCCCACACCCTATGTCTGAAAGTAGCAGCAGGTATCCTGTGATCAGCAACCTCGTGTGTACCTTGCTACTCCATCTCAATGTACATCACACTGTGTGCATCAAAACAACAAGGAGAGTTGAAATTCATTAGGACAGTGTCTGTACCTGAATCTGCTGATTCAACTCTCAAAGCTGCATTAAGCAGCTGTAGTCTTCTAGCCCCGCAGATGTCTATTTTAATCATCTGCCTTAAAATATCAGCTGTTTTTATGCCTTATTCTGAAGTTAGCATGCCTCTCAGAGACAGAGTTGTTTTCTCCAAATGCTGGCATCCAATCAAAACTGAGAACACTCAGGAAAGAGGACAAATAAGAGCATTTCTTCAGACTCATTCCCATGCATCTTGTACTGCTCGTGACTGATGCACCTCGTGAGGGCATAGCTGCAGAACCTGGGCCTGCTGTCCGGATGAGACCAGTGGAACGCTTGTTCTGAAACAAGACCTGAATTGTGGATGGTTAAGCTATGAATCTTGTAAACAGCAGATTGGAGTTGGCAGAGATCACCTTTCTCCAAGTCTTCCTCATTCTCTTCTGTCTTGCTGGCTGAGAAACATGCTTCTGTACAGCACAGAGGTTGCTTCTTTCTGTGGTAAAATATTCTGTCATGAACAAGGTCAAGGACCCTTCCTAAACAGTTTGTTTTATTAGCAAAACCTACCAGAAATGTGTTTATCAATAATATTTCATCTCTCTTGAAGACTCTCTTCTCTCCCTGTGCCACACTGCCCCCAGTGTGGGCCATCCAATGCGTGCTGCGCTCATGCAGTAAATGAGCCGTCCCCAAGGTACTAGAAGTTTGTGCAGACATGGAGCCTAAGATCATCTGCAGTCGTGTTAGCAGTGATCGTTATGGTCATTAGAGATGTATTAGAGAGTTCGTGTTTAATAGGAGCTTCCATGGGTTCTTGCAGCCAAGACAACTGAGGTCACCTCTCCATGCACAACTCTTCACAGCCCCAAAGGAGTAAGAGAGTGAAGCGTGTCATGTCATGCCCCTGTTATCTCAACCAGGGCATGTTTCTCATCCACAGCCCCTGTCTATTACTCATTATTACAAAACCAAGGCCTTTAGCTGGTCTCCTTCTCCTGTCTAGGATAAGAAGGCAACATCCAGCAGAGAAAATGGGAGAAAAATATCTTTAACTCTTAAGTTGTCCTTGGACCTCCCCCACAGCCTAGCTAAGCTAATCAAGCTGAAATATTTCAGCACTCTGCGCTTGCGTTACAGAGCATTTGTGCTTTGAACAAATAGGAAAACAGTGGAGCAGTACAACTTGTGTTTTGCTTCACCGGATGACTACACGCAGCCCCTAGTTTCAAGGAACCTCACACATCTGGCTCAGACATGGAGCAACATGCTCTTCCCCTCCGGTGACTCCTTTAACAGCTCCTCAAGGAAAGATTACTACTACTGGAACAGCAAAAAGAGCCTCATAGGCATTATTACAGTCAGCTGTGTGGAGAGGAACTGGTGAGGATGAAGTGGTGAAAGCACTGCTGGGGTGGGAGAGGTGTGAGCGGCCATGGGCATGGGCTCCCCTTTGGCCTCTGCCACGAGCCGGTTTCGTGCTCGCCCTGGCCAGAGCTGATGCCTATCTTTCATATTGCAAAAGAGGGCGAGTTGGTTCCAGTTGTCCTTGTGCCACGAACTGCCCAGGGGAGGCCATCAGCCCTGCTGACTGGGGCTGCAACCGCAAGCTGAGGCTTGGCATATACTCGGCTTGACTCATGGTGTATCTTCTTTACTGTGCTGACTGCCGTCAGGCTGGGCTTGAGGCTCTTCCTCTGGCCAGAGAGGCCTTCCAGAGGGCTCCCAGCCCTTCAGAAGACACTTGGTGTTAGATGGGTGGGAGGAGGCGTGCCCTCCGCAGACAGCAGCCTCTCCTCACAGCAAAACAGCTGAAGTGAGTTACGGTTCATCGTGCAGCGGAATGCAGAATTGTCAGGCTCTTGGCATGTGAGTGACTGCCCCTATATCTCAGAGAGACAACTCACTAACTCATTCTGAGGGCTTTTGTGCTAATAAAGCTCTGCTTTTGCTCAGGAACGGGTCAGCGCTGCTGGTTCAGAAATCTTTACTTTAGCTTTTGTTTTGAATTTTCAAGGCTTGCTTTGTCAGTGAAAATGCACGTCCTCCTGGCCGTGGCACAGAAAACACTGCGGATGATTATTTCACTGTTACAACACATCCCGTTAGGTGGTCCTATCTGAATACAGTAGACAGCTGAGGAGTGGGGAGGGGAAACTGATAGAGCCTCATCGTGAGGTCTCACTGCCTGCCTGGGAAATAAAGGACACCAAAATATAACTGCGTGGGAAGGACTTCTAAGAAGAATTTGTCCCAAACCATTTCTGGAAACAGATGATAACATTATTTACTCAAATACAGGAAGCTTGAGATTGCAATGAATGACGAAAGGCAAACACGAAGACTGAGGGGGAGAAATATGTTCTTTTCCCTACTCCCTTCCCCCAGAAAAAAGCAGAAAGGAAAAACCCACCACCAAAGCCCTGGTTTTGAAGCCACATACTCACAAGCCAATGTGTCCCTCTGTGTCTATGTGTGTCTTTCAGCGACGCGCTCTGGTCCGGTCCCCTTTGGATCCTAGTGCTGAGAGCTATTCCAAAAGCAATACATGTGTAACCCCACGGAGAGGAATCCAGCTGTTGAGATCCTTCCCACAAAGCAAACACTGCTGCATACATACCTTTCTGGCCTTTCATGAGTTGAATGGGGGTTACCCTGAAACCCAAGAGCAACAAAGCCCCATCCAATGAGAAAGGCTGGAAGCCATGGAGCGTGCTTCCCAGCCTGCCCGTTTATTTATTTATTTGTGTTAGTATTTATGTAAATTTCCAGAAATCTGGATTGAACTCTGGGAGCTGGAGCCCTCCGATACGGGATCCAGCTGTTTGAAATCACAAGGAGCATACGTTCTCACCAGCAGTGTAAATCCAAAATAAAAAAAGGCAAGCAGCCCAGCCAGTCGAAGGAGGGGGCGAGGGGGGTTAGCGCTCACTGAATGGCATCCTATCTCCTTGTGTATTTATTGATTTATTTATATATGCTGCTACCTGCTCTGTAGTTAAGAAATAAATAAATAAAGCCTCTGGCTATTTCAGGACTACAGCAATTCAAAGTGCCCCCCAGCTTCTGCTTACAGCCCCCGAACCAGTGCCTGTGCCAGAACTGAGTCAAGCAAGAGCAGCACTGGTTCAATGTGTTTTGTTATGGTGACAGCCTGACGGGTTGGGATTCAGTGCTCTTTGTTTATCTCAGCAGCAGGAATCTGCCAAGAGGCTTGGGGGTGTCTACCCCCTCACCGCTGGTCTGAGTTTCCCCAAGGCCGAGACCACTTTCTGCACCCTCCCAAACCTGCAGGCCAGTCACTCTAGTCTTGACCTTGGGTCACACTGGCAGCACACACTGTCAATGCAAATTCACCCTTAACTATCTCCAAAAATTCCGCCAGGTTAACTTTGTTCCAGGAAGCTCCAGCCAACACTGACCCACAGGCTCAGCCTGTGCTCCGTAACACATGTGCTGTAAAAATTAACAGCAGTGTAGCACATGTCTGAGATGAACGCACTAGCGCTGTGGGGCACAGCAGTGCAGAGCAGCTGTGGTACTGGCGACCCCAAGGCCCGAGCTGCCACTCATCAACTTTAGGATAGGTTCAGTCTGTCCCTTAGGGACGTCTCATGGATATAGGATCTCTGCAGAAGATGTGAACATGCCTGCTGCAGAGATCAGCCCTCCCAGCTCGTACTTTGTCGAAGGGGGAAAAGTTAACCTTCTGAATCCTTCTTTAAGGCCCAAAGAAACTACCAGCTTTTCGACGGTGTTTTTTAATTGATAATCTGTGAACATCACAATTTTTATTATAGTAAAAACGTTAACAATTTGCTTTGTACTTAGATGTTAAATTGGGTTTATAATGCAAAAATCTCATTACAGATGGGAAAAAAAAACAAAAAAACAACAAAAAACAGAACACCATCCCACAGTGCCAGCATATTCCTGCCCTTCCAATCTAAATGAGCTATACCGTGAATGCAAATACATGGTCCACATTTCCCACAAAGATTTTTATGCACCCACAAAAATGCTCTGATGGAAAGGAATAAGCGAGGGTGAAGCTGGCAATTCAAAGGTTAATTACTGTCATTAAAAAAATCCCACTTCAGGCACATTGTCTTTAAAGCTAGTTGGAAGTGGCCCTCTAAGAGGTGAAAGCAATGGGCAGCCATAAATAGAAGCTCTCCAGCCGATGATATAATAAGTGTGATATGATACGAGGCCCGTGCTACAATCCCACTGCTGAAGCACCTCACAGAACGAGAGAAGGGGCAAACCAGTTCAGTGAACTCGAAGAGCCCCGGGCCCAGTGGGATTGCTCACTCATGTCTGGGGCACTTTCTGCCCTGGACTGGCCCAGCCTGAGCTGTGCCCAGTCAGTAAGACTGCCCCGCATGGGGGCTCCATAACAGTAACATCTGAGCCCTGACCCACAACACTGGGACTTCACCACCATCAGAAACTCCCTGATGTGTGTGCTCTGTGAAACGGGGTGGCTGGAGCCATCCGCCTGCCTATCCCAGCTGCCTCTTCTCCTGTTTTCCAGTAGGGAACTGAAAGGGAGAGGTGTTCCTCCAAAGCTCCCCTGGTGGCTCTTGGTCCTTTCAGCATTTAATACCATCCCTCCTGGTCCTCAAGCCAGTCTTGGTTAGTCTTTCTAGGTGGAGCACCCAGTGGTGGGTACAGAATGGGGACAAAGCCATGACTTGAGACAGCCATGGTAAAACATACTGAGACCCACAGGGAGCAAGAAGGAAACACGGTTACCTCCCGGCCACTCGGATACACTTCAGTGTCACACTTCAATCGCATGCTAGTGCTAAGGTGACAGCTTTCATTACAGTAATGGACAGATAGTATGATGCGTGCATTACAATACCCCCCCTGAGCCCACTGGTGACTTCCGGCAATTAAAATGATTCAGATCATCCCCAAGCAGACTATGTGTGCATATATTTTACTAGGCCTTTCCCCAGTGAAACCACCTCGATGATACCTCCCTTAAATGATCCTGCAACAGCTGTCGTTGCAGAGAATCACTAAGGAATAAACTGCAACCTTCATTAACTCTGAGATAAATAGGAAAGAAAATATTTGAACTAAAACGCATCACCAGCTCTGAAACAAATTAAAACCCTTGGCTTTTCAAGACAGAGCTCAAAATTCTGCAGCATTCATGCAGATGTTATTCAGCCTCTTTTCTCACAGCTATCTTCTATTGCTTCTTCCTCAGCTAAACAAGAGTGCCCTTAGCAGAAGTCATGTGAAAGGGGCTGACGTTAGACAGAGAATGTCGTTGATGATATGGTTCCAGGGAAGAGTGAGATTTCTTTCATATTCTTTCATGGCTGCGGCTGATAATTGCTTCCTGTCTTACACCTACACAAAATCCATGAATATAATTACAGTGGTGCAGCGCAGGGTTCAATCAGAAGGCAGTATTGATTCGTGTATAAATCAAAAGCCATCTTCCTCCGGTTGTATTTACATGAAAAAAAATAATAGGGCTTTTCTGAGAAAGCTGCGTAATCAAGAAGGAGTTGCACGTTTCAGAAAAGCTCATTCATAGAGTGTTTGGCCAGAAGGGAACGGTATGATCCATCTAAATTTATCTACATATTCAGGACACAGGATTTCCCAATTTCATTAAGCTTGGATCTACAGTGGAGTAATTTTGGGACGTAAAATATTCACCCGTTTGGATAGATTTTTAATTGAATTGTTTCATTTTTACACTCAGGAATTGTTACCCCGCTGTCCTATGCCATGACCATCTATTGACCATCTCTCCAGTAATGAAGGGAGCTTATAAGCAGGAAGGGGACTAACTTTTTACACAGTCTAATAGTGATAGGACAATGTGGAATGGCTTTTAATTAAAACATGGGAAATTTAAGTTAGATGTTAGGAAGAAATTCTTTACTCAGAGGGCGGTGAGGCACTGGCACAGCTGCCCAGAGAAGCTGTGGATGCCCCATCCCTGGAGATGCTCAAGGCCAGGTTGGATGGGGCCCTGGGCAGCCTGAGCTGGTGGGTGGCAGCCCTGCCCATGTCAGGGGGTTGGAACTGGATGGTCTTTAAGGTTCCTTCCAACCTAAGCCTTTCTGTGATTCTATGAGCCTGGTGCCCATAGCAGAAGCAGCTGTAACACAATGGGGAGCAAGTAGCTCAGGGTGCACAGCCAGATGACCATCACTCATTAGCAAAGACAAGATATCAACTATCACTGCTAATGAGGGTAGGGAGGAGCCACTGTAACTTGTTAGCTTCCTCACGTGCCTCCCCTGGTAAGTCCTCATCAAGACTGGGAGAGGTGGCATGAATGTTGTAGCAAAGACAACAACTTGATGAGGGGCTTTATCCTTATGGCTGTGAAATCAGAGGCAGGAAAGCAGAGCAAAGTCAGGATTTGGTACTCTGCAGCAACATACAAAGTGCAGCAGTGTCACAGAAAGGCATACCCCTTGCATGGACTGGAGTCCACCCTGGGTCACCCCTTGTTCAATGCACCGTGACCAGAGAAAGACAGCAGACTGACTTTCTGTGCCTGGAGATAGCTGAGGAGGACACGAAGCTATTTGCAGCTAGATCCACCCTGCTGAAAGCTCCCTTCTCCACATCAGTCTTTGTTAAAGGTCTGTTCTGTGCACTGCTCATGAGTAAACGGCATCTCCAATGTGAATGTTAACCTTGCCCTGGAGAAAGGGCACCACACTCCTCCCTCCCTATCACCCAGGCTTCATAGCCACTGGTTGCTTGCCTAGGTAATCATCCGCAGTTTGTCTGAAGGGAGCTTTAGGAGAGGAAGCCTGAATGGAGACTTTCCTACAGCTTCATCCTGCTTTGAATCCCCAGTGCTGGGCCGAGGAGGCAGCAGAACCACAGGGCTCATCCCTGCCCTGGAGCTGTGGTGGGCTGTAAGAGAACGAGACAGCATGTGCTGCACAGCTCAGGTTTTGTGAGGGAAATGAAAGAGGATGTGGAAGCAAAAAATCACTCTAACCTTGCTACAGTAAAATCCATAGACCTTTCTTTTTCACTCTCTCTGAAATAACTACAGCAGCATGGAATAAGACCATGTTGGTACGTCTGCTAAACATCATCACTGAGCACTCAGCTGAAATTAGCTGTTCTGGGAGCAGTCACAGTGTTCTGACTTTGCCTGGGGCTACAGGCAATTAAAGTTCATTTTTGTCAGCTGAGAAGGAATCAATCAGAACTGATGACTGCATTAATGTTATTCATCATCCCCTGAAGATCTGCTTCTGGCAAGTTACCTAAATAATTAATATTAAAAGTGATTTCGTGAAGCCTTCTCAGATGTTGTAATAAATGTATACTAGCAGCCTGTTTATGAGGCCACACTGCAGAAGGATTAAAATCTGATCAATTGTGACATGCCTTCAGCCTTGAATAGTGACCTGTTTGAAAAAAAATCCAATCTACGCGGCGTATAATTACAAGTATTAAGTTATACCACAAGCTGTTCTGCCACTGGCTGAGTAGTGTTTGTCAGATTAAAACTCTGCTAGGAAATGGCTGGCTAATTAATCAAACTGGCTGATTTCCAACAGCCTTCATTCGATCAATTGTCCCTCTGATCCATTTTTTATAGCCATCTGAACAAGAAAAGTTATGGCAATGGAAAGAAAAAAGCAGTGCCTAAGGAAATCACAGTGAGAGTGTGTATTTTTTTAATGGATCTAATATAAGTCGGAAATAACAATTTTTAAAAAGCTGAAGTACCTCATTTCCAAGTACCAAGGAAAGATGGAGGATGAGGGCTCAAAAGCACACTCTGTATATTTACATATATATAACATAGGAATTAAGTATATTAAGGGAATAGGTAATTAAGGACTTATGGGAGTATCCAGTGGGATTTTCCATGAAGTTTCAGTTAGTGAGACTCCTGCCAGACCTTAATGTTGTATTCCTGTACCCAGTAAGGAGTGCAGCTCTACCAGGAGAATTCACAAACTGAAGCTAAGAATGAATGCTTGCACATAACCTAGAAAAATTTACCACCTCAAAGCAGGGTCCTAAGAAGCCACTCTATAGCTACCAGAGAGGATGCTAAATGGGCCAGCTCCTGCTGCTTTCTGAGAGGTAGCATCCCTATGAGCTGCTGAGTCACAGCAAAAACCCCCTTCCAAGGATGAACAAGTTGGAAACCAGTGGCTCCATTTCCCCTACAGATAGAGACCACATCAGTCTTGTTGAACCCAGGGTGAGCTATGTTAGGATGTGAGCTATGTGGGAGCATTAGAAAGACAAAGGAGAGGATAGATTAACAATAAAATTAGCCAATTTCCAGCAATGTTTCTAACACAGAATTTCTACAATGTTTGGTCTGTTAATAAATGAATATCTAGTAAAACAAACGTAATAAAATAGCTAATGAAAAATGCTGCCTCAGGAAGTATTGTCAAAAGATGGAGTAATGCCTCTCTTTTCCCCTCAGAATTGCAGTACTCACCAGGCAAGTGAGATGCCTGGGTTTGACTTCCTCCGCCAAGTCCATAATGGATAGAAGGGGTCCTAATTGCAGCCCTGGAGGCTATGCTATAGCTGGAGAGAGGCACTGGGGAAAACACTTCCCCCATCCCTTCTTGCAAAGCAAGGCTGCTATGCTGACCGGACTTGAAAGATGGTGAGGCAAGACAGAAGCCAAGCAAGAAAAGATCTTGACTATGGAAAGTGAAAATTTCTGTGTGGACCAAAGGGAAGACAGTGACCTCGTGAAGACAGCCACTGATACCCAGGTCCTGTTATGAATATACCATTTTTCTCCTACTGAACCTGAGAGGATTCAGCCACAGAGCTTACAAAGGTGTTTCAGAAAATCACTCAGCAGCAGATGTGCATATTGATTTATGTGCCGACCAGAGTAATTGGACACTGACTGTTCTCAGCATGATAGCCTAAGTTGCAAGGTGATATTGTCTTCTGCCTACAGAATTAGTTAATCTCCATCTGCTGATAAGCATACAGTCGTCTTCTCAAAAGGGAGTTTAAAAACCAGCCTGATAATTTAAACACAAAATGCTTGTGAATATTCACTCAGGTTAGCAGCTGAATTCACTTCTGCTGTGATTGTGTCTTCTTCATTTCTTCTTCCCTAAACGTTTGTTGAATTTGCTTTCTGGCAGGGTTGTTCATTAGACATTCACTTTCTACGAAACTCTTAGTGACTATTTACAAAAAGCAAAGTTCACGTATGTCACCACAAATGTCTGCACTGTGAAACGCTCGCCTTGCCAGTCAGCAGTCAACTGTACATCACATGTGCTCGCTGGTGGAGTAGAGCATGGCTGACAAGTCCAGGGATAAAAAGAAACAGTAACAACTTAAATGAGCACAGTAAATTTCACAAGACCAATATATTCAATAACTTTAAGATGCTGTAAGCATAATCAGCAGAGTCTTTAATGAAAACATAGGTGGAGAAGTATGTAGGGTGAACATCAGTAAAGGTAGCTCAGGATGGTCCCCTCCAGGGACTACATCAGCTGTTGTTACAGAACGACACGGGAATCCCCAACAGCTCTGAGACAGGCTCTTGCCTGTGCAGCCACACAGGCCGTGGGTCAGTGTTGGCCTAGCTCAAGCTGGTGGGGAACGTGCCAACACAGGCACACAGCCATGTGGGCACTCTGTTGGGGATCTTGCAATTTTAGGCATCTCTAAGTTTAATCAGCATTTTAGCAAGGGCTTTGTAGATTGCAGTTTTCATCTGTTGATCCCTACAGTGATACTTAGGTGGCTCCTGTTCCTTCTTACGCCTAAACCCCAATTATTTGAGAAAACGTTCCTTGCAAAATTGCAAGGAGTGAGCTTTATTCTTCGTGCAGTTAACACCCAGCTAAATTTAGCTAAAACTCTTTCCAAATCCCATGGCACTTAAAGATCTTGGAATTTGACTCATCTTGTTAACTAATTATTTAATGTCCGTGGCCCAATTTGAAGAAATTCTGGTCGTTTCACCTTCATTTACTCAGAATACAGGATATATATGATTTGAGAGACTTCCAAAGATTAACTGGGTTATAAATGATCCACGTAGCATTTGTTTTTGTTCAAATGCAGACTGAATTACACATGTATGCTTCATATTAAGTTCAACAACTTCAGAAATTTCATTACTTTACTAAGAATGCCCTGAGATAAGGGCAGCATGCGTTCCCCAAATGCATCCATTTGTTCACAGAAGGGATTCTGTGTTCTGATTATAAACGCCTTTTGATAACCTCCTCCAGGATAGTTTAAACGTGTTTCTTTCCTTGTGAGAAAGTCTGGGGATGGGAAAATTTGGGGGGAAAAAACAAAGGAAAAGTTATTCTAATCTCGTTCCTTATTATTTTTTTCTTTCATACATTTTCCCTTAAAAAATCTTACAGTGAAAGTTTTTACATGATAACTGCTGCCTGAGAATCAAGAAATGGAAATAGTGTTCTTTTAACCCTCATGGCTATTTCTGCCTATGATGCTGATGCATGCTCTTCTATGAGTCTATATAGACAACCCTTAACAGTGCCACAGGAAACTTGGCAGGTGCTGAGGACATGACCTGTAAGCAGGATGAGTGAATGAGACGGGTCATCTACTAATACTTCAATCCAACCTTAAACAAACAGAAATATCAGCCTAGTTTTGACTTCCAATGCGTGTTGCATTTGTGTATTTTTTTAAGTGCGGAGCACTCAGCAGTTTCTATTGAAAAGCTTCATAGGGGTGCCAAGACAGGGAGGTAAACAGAGGCTTAGCCTTACTCTCATGTTCAAATCCTGGCTGCAGGAAGCACAGACTCCTGTCTTCCAGCAGCACAGCCCATTGCTCTCAGCAGGGCTGTGCTCCCTGGAGTAGCATCACAGGGTGCATGGTGCCTGCCCTTGGCACATGGCTGCCTCAGGAGGAGTGTGGACTCCATTGAGGTCGGGTCTGACAGGAGCACCCACACAGGAGCTGAACAGATCCCTGCTCTTGTGGGCTGGGGCTTGTTTGGCCAAAACATCTCTTCTTTTCCCACGGCCATGGGGACCTGAGTCCCGAGAGCACAAGTCCCACAAGGAGAGAGGTTCAGCGCAGAGATGGGGACAGGCAGCGAGCCAGCCCTCAGGCTCCTGGAGAGGTGATGCAGAGGGCAGGAAGCTCAGTGAACCCGGAAAAGGAGGGATGGGGATCAGAAAGCTCTTTGTCAGTGGAAGTGGAAAGCCAGAGTTGCTGTGGTAGTATGGGGAACCGCAGGAGGGGATGTGGAGAGAAGATACAGATGGGTTTTGTGTCTTACTTCTATGATTATCTTGCTGCAGGGATGCTCTGCTGTTTAACCACCAGTGCCACACAATCTTCATTTTATACGTCCTTAAACTGTAAACTCTGACCTCCAAATGTTGCCTAAAGGCAGCTCTCCCTGTTTTCCTTCTATCAAAACAAAGGAAACAAACCAAGGCATACAATTAAGCAGATAACAGCTCCTCCAGCCTGATGTTTGAGTAGGAAAACTCAAGGAGATGCATGGGCCAGGCGGGCAGGTGCTGCAGGCTGGGCTTCTCTGGGTGCTGCGGGCAGGGCAGTGCCCAGCACCCCGCCGCCAGCAGGAGAGGGCTGCATCCTGCCCCGCTGCCCCACCAGGGGCTGAGCCCCCAGGGCAGGCAGGTTTCAGCATCCAGACATGCGGGAAGGAGCACAAAGAGGCCTTTTATGCCGCTGCAATTGCAACATTAGATTGCGGTTTTATTCCCAAACATGAGTCGAGCTCTCGGCCATAGGCAGGCTTTTTAATCAGCCCTGGCAGAGATGAAAAGGCTGAGAAAGAGAGGCAGTGTCTGCACAAGAAGGACTCATTTACATTAAATAATCATCCTGAAGGAGAGAAACAGCAAGGGAGTGATTTTTTAATTACAAAAAATAATTGCAATCTGGAGGAGCGTACAGAGCCTTAGTTTTGTTCCCTGCAAGTTACTTCTGTGCAGTAAAACCCAAACAGCGGGTCTGAGAGGTAAGAAATATCTGATAGTTGCTATTTTCAAAACAGAATTTCATATGGGAGGGAAGGCGAGGAAATAGTTGCGCGCTGCCGCAAGGCTGCCGCTTTCATGTCTGCTCTACTCAGTGGGATATAAAATCAGTACCACGAAAATAAATGCTAAAAATACAAGAGCCGACACACAAACACATTCTGTAATAGGTCAGGAATGACTGCGGGTGAGCGTTGTGTTCGTGTGTGTGTGAGATGGGGACAGCGCGCTGTCACACAGGCGTGCCTGTCTGCTGCCGGCCTGGTGTGCAAGTCAGCACTGCTTCCCCTGCTGTGCTGCTGCTCATGAACTAAAAGGCAGAAAGATTTGTCTCCCCTATATTCCCATAAACATTACTTCCAGCCTGAGGTGAAGAATAACAGTACCAAGGCCCCAGATTAGGAACGTGTTTTTTTTAAGTTGTAATGAACTCGTGATGGGCTCTGCAGTGGATGCTGTGCTTCTGGAGGAGGTGGCAGTGCTGAGCCTCCTGGCACACAGCACCGGGCACAGTTACCGGGAACGTGAGCACTGCGCTGCCACTCCTGAGGAACGTGCTAACACCAGGGAAATCCCCCACTTCGGTGCCACAGAACCGGGGCGATGCACGGCAGCGTTGCGTGCGGGCAGACCTGTCTGGGAGGTGACACAAAGATGGGCCACCACCCTGCGCCCTGTCACCAAAACCAAGTGACGGCATACTTGATCAATGCACATAAGCCCGATGATTTCTTCCCTGGTTAAAAATATGCAGTGCTTGTTTCTCCCGTGAGCTGAAACCAGCTGCAGGATCACAGCCGGGTACCTCCTCTGGGTGATGATCACGATGGCTGCTACCACCTCACAGCAGGTGCAGGCAGTGTGTAGCTTTTGCATTGCATATAATAGCGGAAAACATATAGGTATAGATATACAAATATAGTGCTTTGCAGAGTAAGATGAACTGCCTCAACTCCTTCATAATTCCAATCTACCTTTCTGTTGCTCTCTTAAACTCACAGTAAACCTTATTTTCAGGCCCTGCAAGCTACTGTGTTGAGAGACTCACAGGCTTACAATAGCAGATATATAAACCAGGCAGTGGTGTTCGTCTGTAAAAATGTTGCTGAAACGTGACTACCAAGAACACTAATTTACATATACAGCTCTAGAAATAGTATTTGGTGCCATGGGCTGTGTCAAGTACCCAGCGCAGCAGAAGTTAGTGTGCAGAACACTTTAGGCTATGGCATCTGGCCAAGGATGGATGTATCCCTATGGGCTCAGAGAGCACTGAGTCTGCCTGCATCTACTCAACACTTTACAGCCTGCCAAGGACTCCTACTATAGGAGCAAATATGAAAACAGAGCAGGGGACGAAAAGAAACAGGGTGCATCTGAGAGAACAAGGGGAATGGACATTAGAGGACACTAAAAAATGACTAATTCTGTTCAGCTTAGGAGAATAAAATTGCAAGTCTCCTTCATAGGCCTGTTCTGACACAACCTCAAGAGGCTAACCCCTCTACTCAGGAAGAACATGTTCAGAATGATATGTTTCAGATGGATAAGATTTAAAACAATTATGCTTTCTAATTGTTTAGGACTTACTGTTTATGGGTTAGAAAGATTATTCCCTCAGTACTTTATACAGATAACCCCCTCTGACCTCCATGGAAGTTAATATGGTAAACATAAGTGAAGATATATATCATTGATTCAATGGGTTACAGTTCCTGCAGTTTGTAATATACTCATAGATTAACAGAAACAAAGCCCACTGTAGCCAGGGCTTCTAACAAGCTACTTCTTGACCTTGTTCCCTTCCTATAAGGAAAAAAGGGAAGGAGGAATCTTCTTTTTCCTAAAGAGAGCACGTGAGAGGTTCCCAAGCATAGAGAGCAGTACAGCTGAGAGTCCCTCTTGCAAATTCTCTGCTTCCAAGGACTGAATTTGCACTCATATTCAGACATTCACAAATGATTTCTGAGGTCAGCTCTTAAGACTAAAGCTTTTCAGCTGTTTCAGATGCTAATATAGATCTACATTTCCTGTGTGACTTGGCCAGCAACTTCTTCACGTTAATGTGTTTTATTGCAAGACTTCTGACATTCCCAAAGGATCTGAATATGAAAAACTGAGGAAATTCTTATTTGTAAGGTGTGAGATAAAATATGTGTAAAGCTCCCAGCAGAAAATGTTCATGAAAGAGTTAGTAAGCCCCTGTATGTTTGTATTTCTAAGCATGGGGGAGCCTAAGCTTGCTGTGTTTTCTGATCCATCTGCTTGCATTCGTATTCTCCCTTTTGGATATCTGCTGCTTGTCTTGTCTGCATCCCACCAGCCCCCTCAGGTGTGCTCCTGCTTTCTCTTCCTTGGCAGGCAGTCTGAGCATAGGCACTTATCACCCCCTGTAACATTGTACCAGTGATGCTGTTGCCTTTCAGAAATGGTACAAACACAGGATTGGGTACAGCCCCCATCTAGATCTGAAAGGGCAAGAAAAATTGGGCTTACCAGCGCAGAGGAAACAACTCATTATTTCTCAATAGATAGAGATGTAAAATTTATTGGTTGTGATTTCCTGATTACAAAAATGTTGGAATAAATTCAGACATGGTCATAGCTCCAAGCAGAACACTTAACTACTCATCAAACTGCATGCAGATGTAGTTCTATTCTTAAACACTGGACTAAAATGGTGGAAAACTGATATCTCCAGAAGGTGGATCACACATAATCAGTGATCTTTTCAAGAAATCAGGACAAAGCTTAAAAATGATAGATCCAAGCAAACAAATTCTAGCCACGTTTTAAGGGAAGATGAAGAGATCAAGACAAGAGAAAAGCTATGAAATATTCAAAATACTTGAAGAGCTGGAGAAGGAAAGCTGCCTCATCTCCAAACGATATGAAATCATAAAGGCCTAGATTATGCTGCACTGAGTCCTACTCTGGAAGCAGATCTGCAGAAATAAATAAAATGAAAGTAACAGAATTACTTGAAAACTTCATTATTATTCACCAGAAGGATGCCAAAAATCTGGTCTCAAATAAAGTCAGTTCTGTTTCTCACCCTTATTCATCTTACGATATTATTTGCAAAGCTATGCTTAGTCATGCTGGCTAATTTTTAATTAAAACCCTAGTATTGTGCTAATTTGACTGGTCACGACCTAAATGGCGTGAAGATCTGAAATAAGAGAAGAAACGAACTGTGGCTAGTTAAATCATCTTCTGAATGAAACCTAGGCAGAAATTTTAGACTCCTCTGAAGGCCAAGCACGGGAGAGCATAGACAAGAGTCAGTGGGTCACAGATGCACATAAGGACAAGCTACTAATGGCTTCATTAAAACTCTATTTTATAGCTGCTTACAGACTTGCTCACAAATAAACACACTGAATGATGGTAAGCAGCAGATCTTTCCTAGAAACAAGAGATGTGGGTTATTTTAGTGGGTTATTGTTGAGACTAATGCACGATGTACGACGAAGTGAGCGTGAGATAACAAGTCCAAAATAGACCATGACGGTTCTGCCACACTGGCTCCATGGTATCTGATGAGTAATGTCCATCCTTATCAATGTGCCATGTGATTCATGCCCGGCGCCGTGCAGCCCTTTCCCTTAGCAGAATACCAGGGCTGGCAAGCTCCAATGACACTGCTACAGCATTTGAGACAGAAATTTGGGGCAAAATTAATGTTCTTCTACTATGGGAAAATGTCAGCTCTTCCACACTGCCAAGGTGGCCAAGTACATAGTATGAATTACTGCAAGGGAAGAGGTCACAGTCAAGAGGCACATGGAGAAGGGAGTACGCAGCTGGAAAGGTGAAAGCCACATCCAACAAGGACCTTGTTGTCCTTGTCCCAGTGAGGTGCATGAATGGCCAGACACTAAGCCCAGACATGGTAGACATGTTCTTACTGTCAGTGTCTTCATTAGCAACACAAATGTTTTTGTTACAAAAAATAATATGCCAAAAAATGTTACTTATTTTCTCATTCATTTGGCAGTGAATTACTCTGGATAGTGCTTTTTCCTGGGATCAGGTGAAGCATCAAAACCTAATACTTTTTTTCTCAGAAAACATTTTTTTTCTTCATCTGATCCTAGCCTCTACTTCTCCAATGTTCTCTCATTCCCCTATCCTCATAATGCAAAACATGATGCAGAAACTAAGGAAGATCAAATTATGTATCCAAGAAGATGGAGAACTCCCCAGACCCTTTCACAGCCCAGCTGGGAGTGTGGAGTAGATGGAGGGAAGCAGCACAGTCCAGGTTACAAGTGTGGCATTTATACTCAAAAGTTATTTTTCTTACTTAAAAGAAGTTTCTAGGTGTCTTAGTTTCATCTGGGATTGAATTGTTTTCTTTGGACTGTCTGATACGATGCTACGACTCGGTTCTAGGAGAAAAACAATGTCGATAACACACCAATGTATATAGCTGCTGCTAAGCAGCGTTGTACAGAGCCAAGGCCATTTGCAGTGAGGGCCCAAGGAACTTGGAGGGAACAGAACTAGGACAGATGACATAAGCTGGCCAAAGGGATATTCCATACCATGTGACATCATGCAGAAGGAGTTTTGAAGGGGTGGGGATGCATCTTGATCTCTCCTGCTGCTTGAGAGCTAGCTGGGCATCGGTTGGGGGACAGTGAGCAATTGCTTGTGCATAACTTATTATATACATTCATATACGTATATGTTTAGCCATAACTACTATCCTCTTCCTTTTCTCTATCTTAACAAATAGTTTAATAAATCCGCAAGTTCTACTTTGTGGGTTTTTTTTGATTTTCTCCCCCACCCCACCGGGTAGGGGAGGAGTGAGTGAATGACTGTGTAGTGCTGAGACATCTGCTGGGTTAAACCACATTAGGTAAACGAAATATCAGGATATATTGACAGACTTTCAGACTAGATGCTCTCCTTCATGAATTGTTTCCACAGAAGCTAAGGAGCCGAGGTACACAATTGTATCATTACACCCACTTTTATGAAAGGTACAAAAAGCCTTTTCTTATAAGGTTAATAGCAGGAGAATGAAATAATCTTTTTTTTTTCTTTTTTTTTTTTTTACAAGAGAATAGTTTCGTTGTTCTGCCCATACACTTTATTTGTTGAACTGACATCTGTAATAG
>JANHGO010006437.1:0-21411 GCA_024606505.1 Aquila spilogaster
TCATACTTGTACAGCAAGGCTGATTTTCACAATGTGCTGACTGCTGGAAGCATGCTCCTTTAAAACCTTTCTTGTTCACTCCCCCAAAATCTATAATTACTTTTGAAAGTCCTGGCTTCAGAGTAGAATTCTGATATCTGGATTATTGGCATTCAGAAGCTCCAGGTTCTCTAATAAGGTCCATTGAGCATTAGTTTTCCTCTAATTAATCTTGAATTTGATTATGTAATTCATTTTTTCTGGTTGAGTGTGCTTGCTGTTTCTCTAATTAATTAATTATTTCACCTCAGCTTTGCTTATTCTCTCTTTGTCAAGGTTTTATGTCAATATTTGCAGCACTGCCTAGTGACATGTGTTTGCATTTTCTTCAATTTTTTTTTTACAGAAGCAACCGAAATTGCCCCCTGTGTTTTGAAGAGCTCACCAACAGATCAGCAGATGAACAAGCTTGCGAGGAGACTGGGACCCGAATGGGAGCACATTGTTCTGTGCTTGGGTTTGTCCCATACTGACATCTATCGATGTAAAGTCAATCACCCTCACAACGTTCAGTCACAGATTGTAGCTGCGTTTGTCCTGTGGAGACAGCGTTTTGGGAAAAAAGCAACGATCCAAAGTCTGCAAGCCAGTCTGATGGCAGAAGAAGTGGATCCTTCTGTGATGCAGTACATGCTTGAGTAAAGCCTTGCTATCCATTGGGAGCTTTCAAGCACTTTGCTAAATTAAGTACATCACGGAGACGAGTTGAAGATCTGGTGCATCAAACTGGCAAAACTGGGGTTTGAGAACTGTGATTTTTATTAAGTTTCCACATTTCAGTTTTCTGTGGCACCTCGTGACTTACAATTCTTTTCACGCCAGATTTCTTTTTAGCAGGCATTAAAAAGTGGATCACTTTTTCCTGTTTGCTCTTGTACTATTCCAGTGGGGATATAGGGTGACACTTAAAGTCCTTGCACGCAGGAGGCCCTGCGGTGAGTTCAGCAAGGTTTCCCGTTTCACTGTGAGAGCAACACTTGATTTAACCTGTTTTCTGGACTATGGACCAAGAGCCTTTTTTGCTGCTGTTCCGTGCTAGTTCCCTGATATCCCAGGATGAAATGAGAATAATCACTGTTACTAACGTAACAGTTTTACAGCAGTTGCTGCAGGTGGCCTGTTTCACATTTGTCAAAGTCTTAGCACATATCGCTTCTTGCTCGGGTAGATGGCTACCACCTTACTCTACCTTTCAAACTGGCCCTAAGCAGAAGTAACAGGAACCTGGTGTGCTCATGAGGTGTTTTCCCATTATAATTTAATAGGTGTAGGTTTTTCCAAGGAGGCAACCACTGTGTATGTATGTTGTCTCTAAGTGCAGCGTGGGTGGGGAATTCTCTGGGAAGATATGCAACAGGAAAGTGAACAGAGGATAGGCAGAGAAGGTGCCTAAGAAATTAGATGAATTCTAAGTTTTCCATCTTTGTCTCAGCTAGTAAACTGGAAGATAAGCTGGTGTCTGCTGAGTCTTTGTACTACACCATGTATGCAAAGGCAACAGAAGTGGCCAGCTGCTCTTAGAGACCTGATGGTAAGAGGCTAAATACACGTTAATTCTTTATGGGCACTTTACTGTACTGTAAATGAGGAACAATGTTTGAGTGCAGGGTTTCCAGGTCTATTTATGAGCAAGTTCTGGTAGACCATTTCATCTATACAGAGTCATTGCCGAATAACTTCCCATCCTACAGGATCTGCTCCATATAATTTAACAGCTTAACAGGCTTCTCAGAATTCTTTACTAGGGAAAGAATGAGCTTTATTGCCTTTTTCTCTTCTTTAATTCTTCCTCTGCTCTGCTTTTTGAAGCCATTTCCCAAAGATGGGAAATTAGGAAAAACAAAGGTATTTTCAGGACACATTGTCTGCCTTGCTTTTCAGAAGCATGAAAAGAGAAAACACGTCCTGGCAATTCCTGCAGGTCCTGAAGTGATCTGGTAGTCGTCTTCTGCATACAGTTTTCACCTTCGGTAAATCATGATCCTGTTATAGCTCACTCGGATCTTAATTAATCATATCCTATTGCAGCTATTTACAGAGTCTAAGTCTATCAACAAGTCCCAAATAAACAGTTGAAATCAATTTAGGCCTTGTTACTTATTTTACAAGTTCATGATGCTTTCATGCCAGTGTATACTTTTTGTTGAAAACAATCCTAGAGGTATACAGAGACATTTGGCAAACTCACATAGACGCAGTGCAGAGCGAAGAGTGTGAGGACTCTGAACCTGTTCTGCCATGAGATGAGCACTGGTGTGACATGCACGTTAGGGAAGAGGAGCAGAGTGGTGTCCCTGGCAGCAGCTTGCAGGGAGATGTGGAGCAGGACAAACTACTGAAAACATGGCTTACAGGAGGAAGGCAGCTCCCAGTCGCATAAATGCAAGGACCTTGTCTTGTTCTGAGCTGGCATGGGCCAGGTCTGAGCACAGACTGATGGCATGGGGAGCCACTCCCAGTTAGCCCAGCCTGAATGCAGCAATACGACCAGTCCCGCGGTAAAGCAGTGCGATGGGTGGTGCGCTCACAGGGTCCTGCTCCTTCCTTCTTTGGATGAACTTCAGATTTCACATCCGTCTTTTATAAGGCCAATGTCAGATTACACGTAACTATATTATGAACATTTTAAAGAAAAGAGCTTGGAACAGGTATGAAGTCTCATGCCAAAGAAGCCTTCCTAACCAGTCAGGTATCCTGACAAAGTACCTAATTCATAATTTATAGTTACTTTCAAGTTCCCAGGCCCAAAATTCATGCTGTAATACTTGAGCTGCAAATATTAAAGGGAGAGGTTTACTTGTTTTATGAGACTGTTTCCACTGCTGTTATTTTTAAATTCATGGAAATGTTTCTATTAGACTCTTCAGTTTTATTAAGGCTTGTTTTTGCACCACACAAATACAGGGACACATTAAACTTGACAGTAGTATTCCTTTAACCCAGTGGATTTTTCCATCTACTTAAAAATATTTTTCTTCTGTATGTAATGCTTTATTTTACACAAGGATGTAATTAAGACAATTTAATTCTTCAGATGTAAAGCAACGCCTCTCATTCTCTCTTAGCACAGCCAAGAGATCTTAAAATGTTTATTCTTCTCTGGCTAATTTGGGAGCAAATGTTACTCGTTTAAATGTCACTCTGAGGCAAGCCTGCGACTCGAGCATTGTTCGGGGGGAGGCAGCTTCATCAGTGAGCGTCCCCGTCTCTGCCTTTGCACTTTGGGTGTCAACCTGGGGCTGGCAGGGGCTGCTCCCTGCCCAAGGGCCAGTAATGGGGACAGCCCCCACAGTGGTCACCTCGCCTGGTAGCAGTTCAAGCATTCTCAGTTGTGTTCTAGTTTCTTAGCTGAAGCCAGAAAAAGGCTTTTGAGTGCAAATGGTGTGATTGCTCTATACTTGTTTGCGGCAGTGTTCAGGTGCTCTGACAGAGAAAAGCAAAGGTGGCCCCTGGATCTTCTACAGAAGTGGATGGCTTGACTTCTAGCCCTTGGAATAAGCAGCCATTGGTTTTCTTCCTTGGCCTATAAAGGAGATGCTGAGATCCCATTTAACTCTCTTCAGTGGTAAGCAGGCTTTATAAAAACTGTTTTGTACTCGGTGAGTAAGGGCGGACTCTTAGCATAGCAATAGGAAAGGGCTAAGAGCACTACTTCTCACCTGCACAGAGCAGCATGGATTATCACAAAGGAGGGACCTCATGACCCCATGGATTAGGCTTCACATTGCTCCAAACAATGGCTAGAGTGTAAAGGAGAACTAAAATGCAGTCATCTTCGAGTTGCTTCTCTGAGATGATGCAGGGGAAATTTCCATCTTGAGTCATATATTACGACAGCCATCGATCTGTGGAATAAAACATTTTGCTGAAGGCTGGAAAAACAAACAAAAGTCACATTATATTCAAAGAATATAAAAGGCATGCTGATCTTATTCTAAATATGGTCATGCTGCCGATTTTGTTTCTTGCTGGAATTAAAAACAAGCTCTGAGAGCTAATCTATTTATAAGCTTCTGTATTCTCAATGGCCATAAACTAATCTCGAGGCACAGCAGAAGTAGAGCTGAAAAGGCAGTTCCTAAAAGGTTTGTGTATGTACAGTGATTTACAATCTTTTTTTTTTTTCCAGTGAATTTACAAAGAGTGTCTGGATTTCACTAAATGAGAAGAAGATTGACTTTCAAGGTGTCTATCACCTGATAAATAGACCTAAAAATAAGCCCAGTGATTTGGCTTCTGTTTGGCCTGAGCACAGTGTCTTTCCTGAGAAAGAGGAACAATTGCTGGAAATGGAAATAATCTTTCAAAATATCTTTCCGGATTAAAAAAATAAGGATGTGTTTTATTCGAATTCACTTCTGAACCTGGCATCTTAGTTGTGAGACAGATGAATTGGTAATTTCCCTTTGAAGCTGTCGGGAAGGGCTGAATGCTCAGCGGAGCGGAGTGGTTACCAAAGAGTTGATGGTGCAGGAAAGGCTCCTGGCACTTCTGTACGGAGACGGCATTTAAATGCCTGCATGTGCTGCAGATGCCATTTCTGACACTGATGTCGGATCCAGGCCCCAACAGAAAGGAGACAAAAAGTCTCTTATTGACTTCAATGCGCTTTGGATTAGGCCGTCTCTAATTGGAACCTGCTGAAGCGTGGTACTTTTACTACCTCCCTTTGAAAAGCAGTCTTTATGAATTTGGGGCAATAAAACGCGAAGGGTTTTTGTGGGTGCAGAAAGCATTCTGGGTTATGGGGTCCTCTTTGCACTTCAAAATCAGCATCGTGAGAAAGGAAAAATAAGAGAGGAGCAGAAAAGGGCAGAGGATGGAGTGAGTCAAGCTCTTGACCTTGCACACCAGCAGAAAGCTTGCTCAGCAAGAGAGGGCACACAGCTGCCTGGCTGCTGGCTGCCATTGCTCTCCGAGCGCTGTCATAGGCCTTGGTAAGGAGTGCAAGCCCAGCCCTGAACACACCTACCCCATGGCCACAGCCCCTGATCTCCAAGGGCTCCTGCTCAGCCTAGGCCAAGCTAACCACCCCAATTCATCTTCAGGGTACCTTGGTGGGAGCAGCACTGAGCACACATGGCCCATTCAGTGCCCTTCGAATCCTGAGGGGCACAACAGCAGCCCTGTAAAAAAAAGGATATAAAGGCACACTAACAGGAAACAATACAACTTTCAATTAATTGAGCAGGCAGACCTCGGTGATGCCGTCTTCCATGAGGTAATTTTATTTTTATGGACACGTTTGCTAGGTTTTATTTGAATATGGAAAGCAGTTAACAGCTAGAACATGTGGAGCCTCCTGATAAGGATCCTTCTTTCGGGTTATTAAGCGGACTGCATAACAAGTGCTCGATTATTCTTGAAAATGCTTAAGCAACACCTTTTGTTCAGAGTCCCGTCCCGAGCTACCTCCCAGTGCGGCACCTCCCAGCAAGTTCCAAGAAGCAGCGTGCGATCAGCACACGCCCCTGTTCTCCATAATAAAGATTTCTGAGAAAAAGCATTAACAAGCCAGCCACGTACGGACCTGGGAAATGGAGCCTTCTGATGGAATTTTATTTGCCTCACGCTGGGCTCTCTGTGCCTTCGGGTCGGATGTCTGTATGTGAAATGAGCCTCCATAATTAAATATTCTTCCTCTGCATTGCTGCTCCTGACTTAGCAAAATTCGAGGAGCGACTTCAGGCTGCAACCCGCAGAACGATGCAGGCTTCCCATGAGAGGAGCCCGAAGGACAAAGCATGACAGGAGCTATCCACCTAAAGCAAAAGTCGCGTCACAGAAGCACATGAGAACAATGGCAGCCATCTGAAGAAAGCCAAACTGGAAGCGAAACCCAGGGTCTGGCTGAACGGTTTGCTGTGAATCGGAGGACTGTGATTTTGTTTTGGTTCAGCCCTAGAGCAGGCTCTGTGCTGTCAGTCCTGGCCTCTGTGGCAGCTCAGGGCTCCGGTGAGTCAGCTCCCGGAGCTCCTGGTAAAGACAGAGATAAAAGCAAACAGTGCAGAGAGGAACACGTGGGTCAGCATGGAGGCGACTGGGAGCAGGGGGACAAATGTAACAGGAGCAAGAGAGGAGGGAATGAGCTCTGGAGCCAAGGGCTACTTCCCAGCACCTCCCTATCCCTACCATGAGACCCCACGTCAGGAGGTACCCATCCTGACCTCAGCAGATGCCACAGCAGGTAGCATTTTTCTTCTTTCACTAGGCGGACACAGTCAACACATCAGATTTCACCCTGAAATCCAGCTGACAGGCTGGGTCCAGGTTTAACGCACTTTCCTAGAGGGGACATTGCTCACAGGGCATTCAGCTGCCATTTCCAAAAGTTAATCCCAGGAGGCGAGGGATCCTGGCGAGGTGACAAGCCACGAGTGACTGAAGCAGAGCCGTCATCCCAGAGAAGTGCCAGAAGGCACACTGCCAAGCACTGCCGACAGCAAACGCTCCTGGCCATGGCTGTCACCCACCCAGGACCGCGTGAGGGACACGCAGCCATCACCACCACCGTGTGCAGGACACGAGCACTAGGTCAGCGTTGGGGCACATGGATGTGTGCCACCCCGGCCACCTCATCCAAGGCCAACTGCTGGGTTTTGGCCCCAGTATGGGGACGTGTTTAACCTCCCGCCTGACCCTGAGCCATTGAATCCAGCTTTGGTGGAGCTGGAGGACTTCACTGGATGACAAAACCTCCCCGCTGCTGTGAGTGCTGTGAGAGACTCGCCCAACTCTGGTGTGGGACTGTGAGTCAATACACAGCCAGGCTTGGAGAAACTTGCACCCAAAATAGCTGGTTCCTTGGGAAACGAAATGAAAAGTCAACAGAAACTTTGGCTGCTTCAAAGCCCTTCTGGAGTGTCTCATGTAAGAAATGCAGGTTGTTCTCTAAAGTGCTAAAAAAAAAACATTTCAAGCACGGGGAATAGGAATGGATGAGTGCTGGGCACAACACATGGGTGTGTGCTCCTGTTCGCTCCTCAGGGTGCCTGCCTGCATGTGCCTGCCTGCCCCTGCTGGGGGCACACCACTGTGGGCTTGCACGGCCCCTCAGGGTGGGCCATGGTGGCACGTTTCAGTCTGTTTTGTTCCTCACCATTCACCTGTGCAGAGTTCTCTCTCCTGGAGGCAGAAGGCATGCACAGTGCCCTCAGCCTGCCTGTTCCTGTGTCCCCTTACCCCACGGTGGTACCACCCAGCGGTACCAGGCAGAAAAGTCCTCTGGGGGGACTTGAATGTGGCAGGCTGCCAGGCCAGACCAGTTCTGCAGGCGGCCTGGGCTTCATTGGTCAAAACAGCACAGTAACTGCAGCTGGAGGCACTGTGCACATGCCCAGGTGCGGGCAGGAGCACCTGTACCTGGGCAGCAGTGAAGGCACAGCCAGGGTAACCAACTTGGTAGTGCACTTCTGATGAGCCCAGCAGAAATCCAGTAACAAAGAGTGTGCCCTGTTGAATCTGTTATCCATGCAGTGGTGCATGTCACTTCCCTGGCAAACAGCAGAGTATTTCATTAAAAAGCCAGCACTTCTCCCATAGTGCCATTGTGTTCTCCTGTACTCGAGCATGTTGGCAAATGCTTATGTCTTTAAGAGCCATTACAGCAATGAAGTGGGAGTGCTGTACAAAAGTAAGCCAGAAGTGCAGCTGATCAGAAGCAGGGTTGCCACGTTCACTGCTGTGAACTCTCCTGGGTACATCAGCTTTGTAAGAGAAGGAGGAAAAGAGGAACAGCACCATTTGACAGTGGCTATTACTAACATGGCAGGAAAAGCCCAGGCCTAGTTTGCAGAAGATGATCATATGCCATAACAGAACTGCTCATCTGTTAAGCATTACTAAATGCTTACTATACTAAGCATTGCCGATCTCCAGGAAATGTACCTAGGTGAAGTTGAAGATTTTTAAATCTAAAACTGATGGCATAAATCAAACCCTTCTTAGGCTCCTGCAACAAGAGGAGAAAAGGAAATTGCTTTTCAGCCCACAAAGCATGCTCCTAGTAGCTGATAAACTGGCTGTGACTCCCCATAGAAGGTACAATGAATAGCGAGAGGGCAAATATCGTAACTATAACGAGCCTCCAAAGTGACAGCAACTGCTGCTGGAGGCACCTGGGGCCACAGAAAATCTTCCTGAGATGGAGGGCAGTGGTTGGGAGTGGGGATTGCGTCCTCCAGGTGAGGACTATCCCTTGAGATGGAGCTTCTTACCAGATGGGGGATTTCCATTGTCACTTTAACTGCCTTACCTGGAAGACAGAAAAGGTATCCAAGGAAACATGAAAGCAAGATGCCAGCCAAAAGACGAGCCTTACTGAGATCCTGGGTGAGGTCACACACGTGAGGGTGTGCTCATGAAGCAGTGTAACCCTGTGAGATGGAGACCTGGCTTCTTCCCCTATGACTTGCCCCATCTGAATATCAGACAGGTAGCCCACACTTCTCCCATAGCCAGCAGAGTACGATGGGCACCACTGGTGGGCAGCTCCGCCCACTTTGCAGATCGAAGTGACACGTTCCAGAGGGATCTCATCTGCTGATTATCAAGGGAACTTAGATGAATTACTTTGACAGGTCACCTTGCTTTAGAAAGCCAAGGAAGGTTCAATTTGACTTTAAAGATCTACAGTAGCGACACTGACATCAGAGCTGATCCCTGTCATGTCCTTTTACAGTCAAGGGAGAGAAGCAGGACCCTTTTGGGAGTACTTTTCCATATGTTTTTGCTAGGATGAGATGAACTGACACCCTACTGACTATAATTGATGCCTGACTCAGCTGTAGGTGTGCCCATTTACCGAGACAAACCCCATCCTTCATGGCAGATTAAATGAATCCCACTCCAAAGTCTTGATCTTTCGAGAGAACATGCCTGAGCAGGAACCAAACGCTCCCAACAGTTCTGGCTGCCAAAGCAGATGGCCCCCGCAGTAGCGCTGCCACCTCACCCAGCGTGGAGGTCCGTGGGGGCCCTGACAATGTCAGTTTCAAGGAGGCCTTTCAAGGGGTAATAAAGAGCTTGTGGATCCAATAAAAGGAAATTGAAACTTGGTAGACAAGCTTCCCTGGAAAAAGACCTACTCGGTTTGTATAAACAGCTCACACACAGCAAGAGGGATTCTGGAACAAAATGCAGCACTGTTATCCAGTTCTACTCTTAGCCATCCACGAACACAGAGTGGATCTCTGCTTCAAAAGGAAATATATTAGAGGAAGCCAATAAAGATGATTGTGCCTACCAAAGCTGATAAATTACAAAACAGTACGTCTTATAGGTTACCTTTGCAGACATATTTTATTGTCTGCTTTGTGAAGCACCAGAGCAAAAATGTTCCACTTTGTGCCATGAGGGGTTTGGTAGGATTTGTTGGTTTTTTTCCTCCTCTTTGTTACTAGAATTTTAGAAGCTTGAATTTGGAATAGACTTGCATTTCCTCATGTCTGTATGTCTCACCTCAGTGCCATTAAAAGTCATGACACGTAATAGAGAAACAGCTGTGCAGGAAACTTCAGGCATCTGTTTAATATTAATTGCATGTATTCCTAAAAAGTCATAGCATGTTTTTAAAATTTCACTGCACATCTGGTGCGTCACTACTTTGGGTTTTTTTAAATAGGTTTTATCTGTGAGTCACTGAGGATTATCAGCCACAAGCTGGCCAGACAGCAGAGAGATATACAAGCAAGTAAAATGGAAGAGACATTTCTAAATAGCTTGTAAAAAAAACCATCTCTCAACAAAAAAAAATGACAAAGCAGCATTGACTCTGCCCATCAGAAGACACTGAGCTGTAGGGGATTTAGGCTTAGGGAAGGACAGAACATTCTATAAATAAACACTGTATGATTTAAAAGATACAGCTTACATGTGAATCCAGTCTTGAACTTTAGGTTAAAACTTCTTTCTCAGCCAGAGAAGCTACTCAAGAAAACATGCTCACCCTGACCTACTTGCCTTTAGTCATAAGCTGCATTTTCTGCAGACTTGGCAAGTCTCACATTAAAGCAAGCGGTCTCTTGAAGATTGGGTGGAAGTCTGATCCAGCCCCACAGAGCCTCCAGGTCCAGGCTGGAGCTCCCGCTGCCAGCTCTGGAGCATGCAAAGCTGGAGCCTCCTGCTGGGGCAGGAGCCCCAGCCCCTGGGGAAGGCACAACAGTGGGCTCATGAGTGTCCCTAAGCTTCTGAAAGGTATGTGAAGTTTCTGAGAAGCTTCTGAATGAATGAATGATGATGATTTTTGCACATCTTTCTGTATGCCCACCCATTAAGAGGAAAGGACGCCCAACAGTGTCACTACGAGTGATTCCTTTTTTAATGTAGAGGTGTTTTGGTTTTTTTTGAAGAGCTGTTCTTGTACACTGCACATGGCAGGGTGTTTCCTACTGTCAGCTCTTTAAAATACTTTCTGAGTGGTCATAACTGGTAATTAACTCAGTAAAAAATGATGATTTAAGGTTTTGATTAATGCATCTAAAAAGAATTAGAAGACATAGATCTGGAAAAACAGACCTGTCCATGTTACAGAGCAGGTGTGTGCCACAGTGAGCTCCATTTAGAGAAATACAGAAGTAGGCCAATGGCATGTGCATGTCTGGGCTTATCTTCAGTAATGAGTGGACCCACAGAGGGAAAGGCAAGGGAGGAAGGGAAGTGACCCCTCATTCCGGCTTGCACCCGGCTATAGGGAGGTGTCTGTGGGAGAAGTCCTTGCTATTCCCATGCTTTGGAGATGAAGAGTTATTCATAAAAAAATAAAGATGCGTTCTCATTCTCTACTCAGGAGGGTCACAACTTTCTCCTTTTGTCTTGGAAAGAGCTTCACCGAAATGAAACAATCATTTCACACCTGCCCTCAGCTCTGGGGAACGTCCCTGTCTGGGGCTAGAATCCACCATTGCTTCCTGTGTTTCTAATGGGATGAGCAGCTTTGAGCACTGGGGTCCTCTTTGGGAAGCTTCTTGTTTGGAATCGGTAGCCTGGGCTCCCTGACAGCTGTGAGCTTCACACCTCTCTCTACTCACCTGTAAAATAGGGCAGTGATTGTACCTTCTCCTTGTAAACTGCTTTGAATTTTTCAAAGGGAGAAGTCTTACAACATCTAAGGGCACGTGGGAAGGTGTGAAGTGGGTGTGCTCCAGAGATGCAAGGACTGATCATCCATTGCGTGTTCCC
This sequence comes from Aquila spilogaster, assembly GCA_024606505.1. Lineage (NCBI taxonomy): Eukaryota > Metazoa > Chordata > Aves > Accipitriformes > Accipitridae > Aquila > Aquila spilogaster. The sequence goes on from JANHGO010006437.1 coordinate 11,218, forward strand.
TGTGTTTGCATTGCCAGCACAAGGAGTACCTTCCAGTCCTTATTTTTCCCATCTTAAAATTTATGGCTCCTTATTAAAAACTATTATACTCTGCAGCTGAATGCAAAGCTAGTTTTAAAAGCTCTCATCCTAACAGAGAAGAGCTCCAGGCCAAAGGGAATCAGTCAGAAAAGGGATGATAAGGGGGTAAAACAAGAAACAATGCAGTATATCCATGATGTGAGAAGGGGAAAGGGAAGGCTTCTCTGAGCCTCTGCCGGCAATCCAGCAGGTCCGGTGCCAGCTTGGGCCATTGTTTGAGCCAAGTGTATTTTATCTCGATCTTTTTACAGATATGGATGAAATTAAGTTCCTGGCAGAGAGCAAGAACACTATTTGTGGACTGAGTCAAATAGTGAAAACACAGAACCTGCAGAATGCTATTTAAAATTAATACTAGCGAACAGCTGCATTCAAAGGCTACAGAGCAGAAAGAGTAAGAAAGCTCAGGGGCCTCTGAGCAGGGGCAGTATTAAGCCCTCACAATCACCACGACCCGGACACAGAGGTAAAGGAAGCTTTTTGCTTTATACTCCACCTAGCCTAGCCTTTTTGCTGGCCCTCCCTTCCACCTCCTGCTCGTGGTGAGGTAGGTGAAGGCAGCCACTGCTTGTGCTCCTGTTGCTGGACAGAGGCAGGGAGTGCTACCTGTGCTATCAACAGACAGTTGCCGAGCTGTGTTGGTGCACAGCAGACTGTTAACGTGCCAAGGGCTGCCTAGGCCGGAATTAAATCGAGCCACATTCACCCTCTCAGAACAGTGCCCTGGCACCCTCTATGTGTTGAGGCCAATGCCCTCCCACTGGGCAGACAGGAGAGCTCCTGCTCTCGGCCCATCCCTGCTGCAGCACTGGGGCTTGCTGGGCCAGCAGTGCTCCCAGGGCTACAGAGAGCCAGAGAGCATCCTGAGCATCCCAGCTGTGGCTGGGTGCCATCGCTGCCCAGGGCCTTTTCCTCAGTTAGCAAGAGGTGCCAGGATCTGTTCCAGCATCGGTGAAACAAAGAGATCTCGCCAGGGTAATTACTGCCAGTAACAGGTTAAAGGCACGAGGAGTGACAAGAAACCGCCCGACAAGGATCTTTGTTTTTTTTCCCCGTCAGCATTCCTCACCTTAAGCCGCTTTCTCACAGCATGACTTCACTCTGTGTTTTCTCACTGCTGGCAAACCCCATGTGCTGCAGCCCTGCAGCCCTCGGCAGCATGTGCTCAGCTCGTGCGGCAGTGGGATGAGCAGGGACAGGGGCCATCTGTGCTCGGCGCTGCCGTCACACCAGTGAGCGGGCAGTGCTGCAATTTACAGTCTGGGGCCGTCCGCCTTCATGCGGCAATTGTTCTGGCAGCGCAGAACAACCACGGCAGCGTTGCCAGGAAGGAAATAGGACTCCAAGTATGCCGAGTCCCGAGGGCCTGCGCAGTGCAGGGTGCGCTCCGAGCGAGGCTGGTGCCCACCGAGCCCAGGGGCCGTGCTGAGGTAGGGCTGCGGCGGGGGCACGGTCTCGGGGAGCAGACAACAAGAGGCAGCGAGCGGTGCGCAGAGGGGAGAACAAGATCTGCTCAATTCCATCAGTCAGCACTCTCTTCCAGAAGATGACCTATTGAACATTTCCAGGAATAGCTGTGCCAAGCCTGTCAACTGTTTCTTGGAAATACACTCAAGAAAAATGGCCTCCTTCCAGTAGGGATCTGCAGAAAGCCTGGACTGGATCGAGGGCTGCAGCCCCGTGCCAGGATGGGTGGGTGGATGGCTCCCGCTCCGTTGCCCGCTCAAGCACGGCCGCCTGGGGTGCTCAGACCACGTGGTGTCCCCTTCTCCTCCTCCAAAAGTCCTCTCACATCTCACACAAACAGCAGGAGGGAAGGGGCAAGGCCTTGCAGACTGACTCAGCCCTCGGGCCTGCTTCTCCCTAACTTTCAGTCTTCGGAGTGAGCCCATTTGGAAACCGGCAGTGCTGGAAGTGCCGCGTGAGTGTGTTGGGGACGTCCCACCAGCTGCAGTGGTGCCAGCTGCCCAGGGCGGCTCAGGGCATGGCGGTCACACCTCTTCCCAGTGTACTCTTCCTGGTATTCCCTTATCATTGCATTGCTGATACTGACACGACAACATGAAGTTATTGCTCTGATACCTGGATCTCAGCATGCAGCAGCAGCAGCTCCATAGGGTGCAGGCAGCGGGGTTGGGACGTGCCCTGGGAAGGCTGCCATGTGCCAGCCTGGCTGCAGTGGCCCTGTCCCAGCAGGAAGGCCCCACTGGTTCAAGTTGGCCATAAGAGTGCAGGGCCATGAGGCATAGCGATGGGGACACCTGCCTGGGCCATCCCCAAAAGTGCACACCATGGCCTTCTGCCCTGCCATTGCCGAACCGGATGCTCTTCTGCCAGCTGGAAGCAGTAAAGTACAAACTGGAGGCAAATAGCAACCCAGTGTACAAATTTAAGAGGATTCGTTCATATTTACATGTTGCAATGTGGTACTGCTGCAGCAAATGGCTTTTGGAAGGTGAGTGGCCAAGTCCTTCACATCTCACTGGTTGCTTTCCACCATTATCCTGTGACACGTGTCCGGGTAAGCAAAAACCCACAGAATTAAATATTTCCCCACTGTCGTATGCCAAGAGAAAATAGCCAGATGCTGCTCCGTTATGCGAGAGAGATTGTGGAGCTGCCCTTCGGAGTTGTTCTGGATTGACTCCAGATCTGGATTTACATTGGGTCCTTCATGACGGGTTACAAATAAACCAAAGTAATGGGATCTGGCGTGGCTTGGCAGATTTTTAATAGGATACAGAGCCATTCATTTGCGGGTCATTAATTCAAACCAGCCCAGATCAGTAGTGGGCTGGTTTGTTGCAGTCTAATAGCTGTATAATGACCTCTCTGAACAGAATTAGGGAGTCCATCATCATAATTTAAATTAATGATAATAACTTTGTTGGCTGTCTCATGAAGAAACCCAAAACTGAATCCTGCCCAAAGCGGGGGCTCTAAAAGAAGAGGGGGTAAGAGGTGTGGAGCAGATGAGGTTCCTCCTGCAGCAGATGAGTGCAGGCTCTAGCACTGGTCCTCAGATACTTTACAAGGTGAAGCTCTCCAATGTGCAGATAGACCACCTGAGCAGTGCACATCCCTGTGGCTATTAAAAACTGGGCTCCAGATGTAGCCTCCAGCTTAAGAAAGTCCCCACAGCCCCTAATTGACTGTTGGAAGTGTCCGATCACTTGATAGTTGCTTGCTTTCTTGTATTCTTTCCAAAGCATCTGCTACTGGCGACTCTCCGAGTCAGGATACCGGGCTGGCTGGGCTAGTATTTGACCTAACAGGGATCTTTTAACTTCTTTTTATATTCTTATATTCTGAAACCCTCAGAGGGGACATTAATGATCAGCAGTGCACTTGTGTGGGATCTGTGCACATGGACACATTTACCCCTTAATTCGCACATGCACTTGTACATGCTCACTCCCATCCAGCGGTTGTCTGCATTTTTGCCATGGCCCAGTAATTAAAGAACCTTTGAATGATTTATAATTCCTTTGTGAGGAAGGAGAGCTATACTTCTTTTTTTTTCTCTTTTTCCGTGTCAGATCCAGTTAGCTGGCCACCATCTCGCTTGAAAATTTAACTAAAATAAGCTTTCTGTTTTCCTGGGAGGAATATTTTCATGTTTCTTTCTGGGTGTGGTCAGAATTTCTGGCAGCACTGTGCTGAACTGCAGCGTGTGCCTGACTAATGCAGCAAACAGGCTAGTACACTGTGCCATCTGCAGAGATTATTCATTTCATACCATCAGATCATATCGTTTGTAATTTGCTGTAGCGATTCCAAAGAGCCCCAGAGCTTCATGCTAACTACATGTAGATGCTTTCAGTACAAGGCAGAGGAGACTGGGAGGGGATGGAGGAATGCTGTGAAAGTGATATATAAAATGGGGGCAGTGGAAAAAGCCACTTTTTCTGTGTGTCAGGGGTCTATCAAAGAATTTATCTTCAAGGATATCCCTTCATTCTTGGGATGTCTCCAAAAGAGTCATTTGTCAGAGATAACAGTTTTCACTTCTTTGCATCACTAGCTATATCACTGTGATTCTGGTGGGTTTCTTGTTGTTGTTTGTTTGTTTGTTTTTAATTTGCTTAATTTATTGCTCTTTTAAAAGAGAGGCTGATGTCCTTTCCTCACCTAATAAAAGAACAGAACTGTGACCATCTCCAAGTCACCTTGTCAGTGTTCTTCCAGGCAACACTAATTCAACCACCACAGTGCTTGCTAACGAGGGTTGCATTTAGCACTTCTTCTAGCTTTCCCAATAAGCAGGCTTTGCTGTAGGAATCAGTTCACACCATTATATCCCAGTGGTCTCCAAGACTTGCCCTCACCTCTTGCCCCTGCATTGTGCAGTTGCTGGCTGTCCAATGGGGGCCTGGAACACAGCCTTGAGCTTTAACATGTGCACGTGAGAATCAGGGAGCTGAAACAGAAAGGGAACCCTCTTTTGAGCACAGGGAGACTTCAGCATGCTTGTTCCCACATTTCATCCATTCTCACTACACTAGCAATGGTGTTAGCAAACAGCCTTGCAGCACAGAGGGCTGCAGTTTTGAAGGCCAGTTTTCCCAGACAGGCGGAGACAGTCTGAAGTTTTTTTAGTTATTACGTGCAAGCAGTTTGAGCATTTGAGCTTGTCACAGAATAAAGCAGATCACTTGCATCACAAACACTGAGTGCTAAAGCTGCCATTGGAGTAGCAACTGCAGCTCTTATTTGGATAATACAGGGGTTTATGCATGGCAGTATGAAATAGAATAGATTTTGGAAGGGTATTAATCAGGTGCTTAGAGCACTTTGGAAACCAGTTGTAGCTGCCAGGCCAAAAGTAAACAACTCAAAACTTGAGTGCCACACAATGACAATAATATACCTATCAAAGTATGAATGCTGAAAGAGAGATTACAACTCCATTAAGACAATCAACAATGCTTCTATGCCAGTGACAAGAAGAAATTAAGCCCTTTGGTGAACAGAAGGCTTAATGGAGTTTGCAAAACTAAAGCAATTTATGGTGGAGACTGCCATTCTTGTGCCGGTCATTAGTATGAAATTAAGCTATAACCAAAAGCTTTCCTGAAGAGTAACAGTACAATTCTCTTGCAAAAGTAGGCCAGTAGTTTAATCCAAGAAGTATATGAGGAGCTCTGTGCTGATGAATGCTGCCCAAAACCTCTTTTAATGACACCAGAGGAACTGCAGACAGCTATTGGTACACCTGCAGAGGCTGCATCCAGCCTGGTGCAGGTCCAAGCTGGGAGGAGCTGCAGCCCCACACCGGGCATGTGCGAGGGTCTCTGAGCAGGGCAGCGTGAGGCAGAGCTGTGAGACTCACACACTGAGTCACGAGGTATGAGCAGGGATAGGGCTGGACTGTTGAAAATCTGCACTGGTAGCAGCCTGCTGCTGTACTTCCAGCTTCTTCCACTGTTTCCTAAGGGAGCAGGAAGAGTCGCTCTCCACGATTCTTCAGGTTTTGGTCTGGCTTAGATTTAAGCCAATGAGATTTTAAGTGGGAAAAGGCTTGAGATGACCCTGGGGCTCATTTCTGAAGCAACAAGCAAGGAAGCTAATTATACTGACCTTGATGACAGTGATGGTAATTTATCACTTATTCTATGAGAATTGCACTGACATCAGTGAGTCATGTCCCATGGGTGATGAAACAGCCATTCTGGGAGACAAATTTTTGGTCACCACCAGCAAGTCTTGGCTTTCAGTCCTCAATTCTGCCATCTGTTGACATGACATTGCCAAATCCTCACTGGTGTCACAAGACTGAGCTGTACACAATCTAAATGATGTGCGGGCATACCTAGCTAGGTCAAGAGAGGCAGCCCACGAAGTGTAACACCCATGTCCCAGCACATTTGCTTGACTTAGTGACTGTACAACACATTATCTTTGGTATGTTGTTCAATATCTTCTCCATTTAGTGAAGATGTAACATGGATGTCTTCCTCGTTTTCTGCCAGCTCTCATGCAGGAGACCTATTGCATGTCTCACAATATGTGAACGTGGGAGTGCCCAATGAGCTAAAAGACGCCTTGAGATCCTTGACTGACATATACCGTAGAAATGGACTGCATCATTATTAGCTGGCCACGGCTGTGAAAATTGTTTCCTTGTACAAATTAGCTGGGCTAACCAGTTTGATTTTTCCCAACAGTTAAAAGAGGAGACTAATTCTTTTATTCGGCATACACCCCTGACTGGAATTCAAATCTTTATCAGAGTCTTCCCTGCAGAAAACCACAAGTGCCAGACTGCAAATTCTTTACAAACGAAACCGAGCTCTTTATTTTATTTCATTTGATGCCTAACAGTGAGCTTTTTTGTAGATTGATTTCCTCAGGTAACTTTATTTGCACAACCATGCTGTTCCTAGGTGTCTGTCAGCCCCTTCTTCACAGATTTGACCAGGCTGACTAGCTGACTGAGGGAAGGAAGCCAGTTGATGTTTGGTACTGTTTCTCACAGTATCTTTCTGGACAGTATAGCCAGCATACATAGGATTTGAATTTAGGGTGGTCCTCTGCGGAGCCAGGAGTTGGATTCAATCATCCTTTTGAGTCCCTTCCAACTCAACATATTCTATGATTCTATGAAGTAACAGCAAAGTAGAAGTCTCAAAGATTCTGTAAATCTTCTGAAAATAGACAGCTGTGGAGAGAAAAGACCCAAATTCATGGTCTTTCTGAGAGGAAAGCTTCTATACCAGTGGAGTCGTTTTCTGATCTAACATGCACAGCTCTATACACCATAGTATGTGCTGCCTTCTCTCCAGGTAGCAACAGAGGAGCACTGAAAGGAATTCATATGGAGAGGGAATAAGGGTTTGAGGGAAGCAAGGGGTCTAAGAGATACTGGATGAATTCAAAGTCCTGTAGCTGGCAGTAGTCTTTGGAACCCAAAGCTGGAAACTAGATCTGCTGTGGGCAAGGGCACAAAGGTGACATCTGGAACGTGTGCCTCTAACGTCCTTCAAACTAATCTCCCAGTCCTCTTCTTCTCCCCACTGGTCAGCAACTGCCCATCATCATGACATTCATGAAGTCCTCTACGCCCACGTGGTGGAAAGAGGACCTCTTCATGACAGAAGAAACTTCTGCCTGCACTGTCACACCTTAATGGGCCATCACAGCTATGTCTGCCCTGGCTCGGGCAAGCTACAGTAGGGCTACCCTCAAGACCAGGCTTGCTTATACCACAATAGCGTAGGCTGGCAGAAGAGAAGCAGGTGTGACCAAGGACCCATCTCCACATCAAACCTGCCCACATGGTGGAGCAGCACGGCAGTGCCAGGCAGGCCTGCACTGGCTGCTGCAGAGCTCTGGGGTGGGAGAGGGCAAGGACAGGAGCCTCCAGCCTGTGCTCCTGCAAAGAGCTGCCTCTTGCAGGGAATTAAGAGCAGCTCCTGCTCCCAGCACCCTTCGCTGTTCCTCATAAGGAAGTGCCTTAATTAAAATCCCATAGTTTAGTCTGGTTATCTACTTCTTAAGTAAGAGCCACTTAACTCAAGCTTCCTAATGAAATACCGGTTGGGTCGAAATTGCTGCTGGAACATGCTGGGCTCACATAGGAGCCCAAAACTGCAAAGCAAATGGCAACCTCACGCCTGTTCGTGTAACGAGGGCTTGTCTTGATTTTCTTCTCTCTGCTTTTTTGTGTGTCTAACTTAAAGGGTAATTTTGAAGTTCAGTTGTCTTCCTAGAAAGTGTTGCAGAGAGGTGTTAATAATTTTTTTTCCTAACAAGCTTGGCATGAAACCAGAGAGAGATTTGAATGATGTCAACGAGAAAAAGGAGTGCTTCAGACCCAAAGCTCACTGGAGTATTTGTCTGCTCACATATGACAATGCTTGCGTCTGAAATCAGAGCTTGATCTCACAGAGGGCTACAGGGTTTTGTAAAACCCTGGGCAGTCATTCCAAGCTTTTCCGTGCTTTGTAGCCCTTGGTGCCAGGTGAGCACAGCTGTCAGCACCATAGGAGTCACTGCATGGGCAGCTGAGGTGCTGCGGCAAGGCAGGAGGATGGGAAACAGGCGTCCTGCCCAACCCCAGCCCCAAGCCTCTTCCAGGCATGGCCTGAGGCTGCCCCCTCCTCTCCTGCTGTTCCCACAGGGTACCATGCTGAGGTCCTGAGTCTCCTGAGGAGGCCATGGCTGAACAGTTTTTGGAGGAAGGCACCACCAGATAGAGTGATTTACTTGTCTTCCCTCTCTCTTATGCGCCAGCCCACACCTGTGTTTCTCATGTTTCTGTCTCCTGTTGTTCACACTGAGTTACCATTATTTATCCTTGAACGACAAAATCCATTCCTTTACTCACTGAGTCAAGCACCGAGCACGATAAACACTCACAATGGTCTTCATTTGCTTTATTATTTATAAAGAGAAATTAAGAGGAGAGAGACAAACGCAAGGAAAAGGCAGTTTGCTCACTTAGCAAACTAAACATAAATACAGAGCATGCAGGAAGTTTCTGCAAACTGCCTGTTCTGCTGACCCTTTCTACCCTCAGTCCCAGGGTAAGATGTAGGCTGCCGCAATTTTGCAAAGTGAAGCCAGAGCATTAACCCAGAGGCCTACTGGGAAAGAAGGCAGCTCGTAGAAAATAGCAAACAGGTGAGCCTGGCTGGGAAATCCACAGCAATCCTGAGAAAGTCATGAGGGCACCAAGACGGGAGAGCAGGAAATCTTAGAAAAGCAAAGTTCACCTGACCGAGTGGCCCCCCCAGGGCATGTCGTCCCAGTCAGGTGCAAACAGATGCGAGTGAGTTCTTGTACAAAAGCTGTGCAACCGCAGCAGCGCGCTGCCAGCTCCATGTGTTGCGGTCAGTGGCGTGCTAACCCAGGGCTGATCCCCCGCTGGCCTGCACCCACAGCATTGGCAGAGGAGCCAAAGTATGTCTGCACCTGCTCATCTGGCACACTTAGGCTGGAACGGGTGTGCAACCTAATACACGGCAGGCCTGTTAGTGCGTGGACCTGGCCTTGTGTTCCACCACCATCTTTTTATTTACCTTTCCCTCAACTGCTTTCACCCAGCTCCCCTGGCTGTGCTTATGGTAAGGGCTGAGAGCGGGGCACCAGGAGGGTAGCATGTGTCTGAGAAAGAGCCCATCGTGGACTGCCTTGTTGGGGTTGTCCCCGGACTTTGCTAAGCAATGCCCTCACCACAACCAAGTCAATAGTTCATAGTGATTAAAAAAAGGAAGAAGAAAGAGTGAGGATCACAAGTACTGCTTTGTGGGCTTTCTGATTTCTGAGGGAGCCTTGAAACATGCCCTACATTTGAGAGATGCAGTTGTCCCAGGCTCGCATGGCATGCAGCAAGCCGTGTCTCAGGGAAGGAGCTGGAACACATCAGGAGTAACTGCTCGAATAAGAATTCCTTATTCATTCCCGAAACCTGCTGGCGGTGCGGAGAACAGGAATGTTTTCTATCACACCCAACAATTATCCTCTCAGATAACACCATCGGTTATATGAAATCGCAATAGATATTTTTCCCTTTAGGAAGCTGGTAGAAACTGATGCTTTCATCAGACAGACTCCTCTATTCAAAGCTGGTGCTAGCAAGGCCAAGTATGAGGCAGGCTGCCACTGCACCGGCCACAGAGCATCCCTGCTGCCTCTTTCCCAGTAAAGATGGGGGTGACATGCTTTCTCCATGCCCTAGGTGCAATTCTGCCTTTATCCTGCCCAGCACAGAGTCATCTCAGGCAGCAGGAGCAGCCCCATCCCTCTCATGAAGCCTGACCCTGTGGGATCCAACCCCGCTGCACCCGCAGAGCAGCTCAGGCATCCAACTCCCATTTCTCAACAGCCAAAGCTCCCTCCACTGCTGTGCACCACACGTTGCAGTTTATAAGCTCTGTCCATTTGTCAGTGAGGCTCTTGCAGTTGCACATGTGTTTCCCAGTGTGTTGCAGCTCTGATTACCCTCTGGAGTTCTGTATGCCAGAAGCACTAAGAGGCGCTTGATGCTGTAAACTTGCCATGTGCATTCATTCAGAGATCATCTTTACAGTCTATCCCCATCTCGTACAATATGATGAGAAGTATTTAACTGCCTCTGAGTCCAGCTGCAGCCCTAAATCATGATTATTA
>JANHGO010006438.1:0-21408 GCA_024606505.1 Aquila spilogaster
AGAAAGAAAGAAAGAAAGAAAGAAAGAAAGAAAGAAAGAAAGAAAGAAAGAAAGAAAGAAAGAAAGAAAGAAAGATATCTGAATGATATAATGCTATTCCTGACTGCTGTGGAAGGCCCTCAATGAAATATCTGAGCCTAAAAGGATTGTTTGCTTTCCTAGGTGCAGTCACTAAAGGCGGAATGCACACTTGAAAACCTGAGCTCTGAACAGTCTTTACTCTGTTGTCCTTCTACAGTTCTTGACTTTTCTGTGTTCTTCTCAAGTTTACTGTGTGTTTACTCCCCCCGATTCCCTCTTCTCTAAGGTGGCAGAGGACTAGATGTACAATAGCAAGTTTTTTCTAAAACCTGCCACAAATATGAATTCCGGTTTGCATTGCTCCCACATTTTTAATTACTAGATAAGCTGCTATTCTCAATTCCTTATTTGTAACGTTATGGAAGAATGTAAGCACACATCCAAGTTAGGAGACTGAAAATATAAACTACTCAGATGCTACACTTACTTAATGATTTTTTTGTATCTTTAAGAAGAAGTTGGCCAGAAAAGGTAACTGATAAATCATCTTTGCTTGCTCCTAGCAGATCGTCCACTTAAAAGAAATTTCCAGTCCTGACAAATTACACTTAACAGCTGTGCATATGATGACTTTTATTGGAATTAGGAAAGATTAACTTGCTCTCCTGTAAGGATCTATGAAGCACAGGGATGGAGCCTTACCTGCTAACTTATCTGTCTTCAACTCAACAAGCCTTAGGCAAAGAACGTCATTAATTAAAACAAAGTCTGGGGAACAATAAAAAAAAGACAGCATATGTTTATTTGACTTTGCAGTTATAAGCTATGGCTGTCTTCACTATCAATAAACTTTCATCTCCCTCTGCACAGACTGTGTTTCACCACTGCTTTTGGTACACTACTTTCTCTAAAACCTGGAAGTGTTTGGAGGCAAAAGAAAAGAAAAAAGAGGAAGAAAATGCCTTTTATATACCTAGAACATGGAAATATGTTAAAATTTAACATCAGAACTTATGTATGAGAGTGCTTTCATATTTAATAAGTGACTACACCATGAAAGCCCTCCCATAAGCTTGCTTTAGAGGCAAACAGACATAAATTGAGATTGTAATCTTAAAATGAAAAGGACCAAAATCAAAGGTCACGTGACCCCATGCCTTTACTGTAGCACACAGCAGATCTTAAGCAATATTATATAGCACAGGCTATGGCTTTTTCATTAGACTGAACTTAACATGATTCGCCAATTAGTTTTCATCATAAGTCCCATAATAAGCTGACTATGACATCTACCGGAAAACTCACAGCTGCTTCTGGACGTTCTACAGTGAAGTTTCATCAAGGATTTTGGTGGACTTTCACTGTTTTTTCACTTCTTCAAAGCGGGCAATTTACTTTATCACAGGGCAACACAGAGTCTATGGCCCTGAAAATAACACTTATAACATCTCACGCTGACAACAATTAATTTATTTTTAAAGCAGGATTAGCAGGCTAAGGTCAACCTGACTACGCTTTCCACACCTCCAAAGAACAGAATTAAGCTGGCATAATCCTTTCCACATACTTCTCATAAGCCACAGCTCAGACAGTTGAGGTTTAGCCCGCACTCTGCGCAGCACACAGCTGCAGAGGACCTGTATCACATTCCAAAGGGCAAGCTGTGCTCTTGCTTACACCCCGCACATTCCCAATGACCTCAATAAGATTCTCTGTCACTGCAATGCCACCATCTCCACCCCTCTAGAGCAGGAATCGTTTTGTTTGTCTCTCAGAGTTTACTACTGGCTGAAAAGCACGGGAAGGAGCGGCTGCAAGCAGCAGACTGCTCTTTGGTTTGCCTCTGCTTCCCCCACCTCCGCTTCTTTACTGCATCAGGCACTGCTGAACAGTTGGGCCGTGTTATTCTCTGCAGCCCATCGGCATAACTATGCAGGCAGGTCATTTGGTAACTAAAGAGTCTAAGAAAGTGTTATGCCTGTAAAGCACAGAGGAATGTTTTATTTGTTCCTCGTAAAACTAAAATGTCTGCCCTGTACAGTGGAGAACTGTTCCTGTAAGTGCTAAGCCCTCTTCCTTGGACAGGAAACTCATTTTGAAATTACAGTTTTCTAATGGTCCTTTAGGGAAGTTGAGGTACCCCACTTCCTTTTCGGGAACAGAACGCTTTGCACTGCTGCTGAGGACCACAAAAGAGGAGCTCAGGGAGAGGCAGAGCAGGAGGAAGGCATGGAGGGTGGCGTTTTTCCTTCTGACCTTCTCACAGCTCCAGCCATAATCGGGCATTGCTAGTGCGTGCAGAGAGCCTGCAGCACAGGGAGCTGCACAGCCCCGCTGTGCGTACAGGGCCGGACACAGGGGGACCCTCAAAGGGAATGGGGCCAATACAGGCAATAATTTTTTGATTTAGCACTGACAGAGACAAACCCAATCCAAACCTGGCTGATCAGAGCCTTATATATGCTGGAAATGGAGACTGGATGGGATCTGAACTACATGGCTGGATTCTGCTTGCAGCCAACTCTCCTTTCATACCAGTTTTATCCTACTTTGACTCTACAGATTTAAATGGGGTTTCATCCATGTTTTAAACTAATCTTAAATGAGATAAAAATCCAGCTTTGTCAAGGAGCTGATTCACATTGCCAGAACAATCTCTGAATTTAGGCATTTAGGCTGAAAGAGCAGTAGGTGGGAAAAGGTATTTAAAACTGTGGTTCGATCCGAATTCTGCAGTCGGATCCTTCTTAGGGGCAATGCTGGAAGCACCCATCTACCAGCTTCAAGGTGAGTCACCAAAGAGTTCTGTTTCATTAAAGGTAATATTCTAAGGGTGGGCAGCATCCCTGGGCAGAGAGCACCATTAAGCTGGAACACTGGCAACCAAATGAAGGGCCTAATGCACACACACATATACTTTTATTCTTTTTAAAATACTGTATCAGGTTTAATGATTTAATTATATCTAAATTTGGCATTTATGAACACAAACCAATCTAAGCCTGCCTGAATACGTGAACAAGTAAATAAAATACTGACCATCTACATGAACTCTCATCAAATGGATGTTCAAGAATATCCACGTAGTGGAACAGAATCAAGACGTAAAGCTTCGCTTTGGCTGAGGCAAAATAAAGTCCTAAGAGCTTCCATATCAGGACTCACTAGGCACATATATCCAGCCAGAAAAACAAAGCAAGATTGCTTCACAAAACTGAGGGCTCACAGAAAGGATGCAAGTCGGTTGCATAATGTCTGTTCCACTCCTGTCATATATTTACTCAAAGTATTTCCACCCTAGAGAATAACTACACTGCCACCACGCAGGCAAAAGGCAACTATGAGACACGCTTTATAGAAGAAGGTTTTCTAAATGTATTTTTTTGAACATGAGGAAAATACACAAGCTGTTCATCACAACAAGCTTTCAAAGATATAATTCTTCAATTTTTAAAACCTGATATTTAGGTTACTAGGAAGAGATGCTCTTCATAGTTGGCTTATAAATGACTTTTCCTGTGCTTTTAAATGCGTTTCAAACAACAAAAAAAAGCAGAACAACACACATTACTTTACCTGCAAATGTAAGAAAAAATTCCAGTAAAAAGTGTCAGAAAGCAAATAATTAGCAAACAAAAAACTAAATAGGAATGTCATGCCTGCATGTGATATATTGACGCATGAACTACTTTTCTGTAGCAATGGATGTGTTAGGACTCAGACTACAGCATGAACACACTAATTTGATCCAAAATACACCATTTAAAGGGAACGCTTGAAATGGGAAGAAAGCCTTAAGTTGGGAAATTTTTTCTTAACTTCAATTTAATTCTCATTTGTATCAAGTGAAAAAATCCTTTGCAATGTTTGGAACTCAGCAAATGGATATTGGTACTGAAAACTGGTCTAAGGCTGTTCTCAGCACTCAAACAAAAGCACCAGGTTTTTTTTTTTGGAGGTTTTTTTTTTTTCCCTCCTGAGGTTTCTAAAGTTCAGTGAAACATTTTAAAAGGAGAAAAGAAAACAGGCTGTATATCCTTGTACTTAAGCCTGAGATAAGACCGCAGGAAAAGCTGTTCTCAAGGCATTTCCTACTCAAACACTATCAAAAATTGTTAGAAGTCTCTACAGAAACCTCATCCTGGAGCAAGTCTCCAGAGCAAGTTCTGCATCCTCCACTTGCAGAAACCTCTCTGCTCTGACCATCTCTTGGACATCCTGCAAAGTTCCCAGTTTCATTATTTGCATTTCATAACACCTGCACATTTTGAAACAAGAACTCAACACCGAGGTTAAAATAAAACAAATCACTACTGGACCTAATCAAATCAGGCACAGTAGTAACTACAGACATGGATAGAAACATAATTAAGCGCACGTTTCTCCCACTCCTATGCAATGCACCAGTTCATTTACCCTAACAAAGTATTACCGGTCATTATTTACTAAAACTCCTTTAAAGCTTAAATGACAAAGCCTTCAGCTTAGCATGCATTCAGGCTGTCATACTTTCTAAATGTAAATACTCAATTTAATCTGGTCTGAGTTCATCCCAAAAATGTTTTGGGTTGGTTGTTTTTTTTTTTGGTTGTTTATGTCTCGAGCTAAAAATCTGCTGTTGCATTGAATCCCTTTGTCCGCCTTCTCTCCAGGGAGATGAAATCATAGCTTCGAAAATTAAACCCTTAACAACTAACAGGTGATGCGTTGATGTAAAGCCAACTTCTGAATGCTGGAGCTCCAGCAAGGAACTTTTTCCAAAAGAAATTTTGAAGCCTCTCCTCACAAAAAAATAAAATAAAATAAATAAATTGAGAACAATATCCAGAAATGAAAGAAAAATGAACGCTGACACAATTCCATTGAGAAAATGTGCATGTGCTACAGAGCCAGCTATATGACAAGGAGTCTGTTCATTGTACTTTAAATTAATCAACCTGCCATCAGCATTTTATTGACTTCAGAATCATTTTGCATGATTCCGGAAGGTTTTAACCCAATCAACCCCAATCAACAAAGATTGTTAAGAGCTTCCTGCATTCTTCTCTCTGTGTATTCCACCCAATCCCCCCAGAATCCGCAGTCCCAACAGTGGAGGCAGAATCATTTAACAACACTTTCCCTCTTATGCATTCCAGTGAAACAGTTCTCAGCCCTGGTTCAAAGTCATGGAAATTCGATGCAGTGAAAATCAATTCAAGATATTTTACTGCTATGAACAAGCTTTGGTGAAACCTCAACTCTCAGCAGGGCAATCATTCTCTTAGGATGCGATAAAAAACCTTCAGGCTTCAGTCTCCGAGCTGTATCAAAACTAGGCCCCTTCAAGGAGAAACTGTGAACTTTGCCAAGTTATTGTAAGTGTTGTGTTTCTGTGAGGCAGATGACAGACTGCTGTTTACATAAAATTCAAGTTCAGGCCACAAAAGCCATTTCCACTTAGAGCCTTCTGATCTGACTCACGCTGCTTTTCAGCTCTTTTCTCCTTTCCACACTTTATCAGAAGCTTTTTGCCTTCTTTTTTTCCTTGTAGGAGATGCAATGCTATTTAACATACAGTTTTTTTCCAAATTTTCCAATTAACTGTTGATGGATAAAATGTATGAGTTCACTTTATGGTGACACTTGGAAGGGAACTTAAATCTGAAATGCTATTTATTACAGCCATCACACTGTGAGTACTAATCTCAAAAGTGATAACCTATTTCTCCACCACTGACTTAAAGAATCCTATCGAACTCAGCTTTTTTCTTTTCTTCCTGTGGAGCTTCCCCTATGCAGCAGTTTACACTTTGCTCTTACTCCTAACAGTTCACATATGCTTTAGAAGTACACTCCGACATGATTAATTTAACTGCTGCCAGACGTTACTTGATCAAGTGCAGCATGTGTGCTTTGGTCTGGCTGTTATAGAATGCAGAAGACCACTGATGTCCTCAGACTTGGTCCTAGCTTAGTCCTTGACCTTTGTAGGCATGTTAGGAACTTGCATTTCAAAACATCAAAGAAGTCAAGTGGCAAATGCCAATCATCTACTGAAACTCAGTAAAGAGTAATAATGTTATTAACCAAAGAAAATGAGGAGATGACTTTGTATTGAAATGTTTTAGTTTACAGAAGTGACTCCAAGCCCCAGGCAGAAGGAGGAAATAGCAACATATCTCAAGAGCGTGTGCAGCCATGCCTATGTAGAGAGAAGCAAAGCACGAAGTTACAGTCAAAGACTTCACTAAACAATGACCTGATGCAATCCATGCATGTTGTGCTCTCGTTTTTGTAGCATACTCATTTCTACAAGATCTGGCAGATGGTGATAATGGTTTTAATAGCTACCACCTCTGACAGCAAAGCAAGCAGGATTCCAAGTTTATTACTGAAAACATTATGACTCATTAAATTGCTGTTGTCTCTTAAGTCTTTCCACAACTCCAAGTCTTTTTTAACATTTAGATGGCAACAAAAGCCATAATAAACACAGGTGTCTGCAGACAAACAAAACTGTTATTGTTTAGAAGAAAAATATTTACAAATACATTTACAAAATTATTTGTAAAAATATTTACTAATATTTTCCCTACTACTTTACAGAAGCAGTTATGGAGAGATTAACAGCATATTAAACACTTTTGTCTGTTTGTTTTAAATCTATCTCTGGAGAACATACCATGCTAAAAGTTCTATTAATTTGGGCATTCAGCAGTAGCCTAATTTAAAGAGTAGCTACAATTTCATCAGAGCAAAAACCACATCCTACCTGATACCCTGTCCTCATCCAGTGCCCAACAACAGATGCTCCAGAGGAGTACTACTTGAAATATTCCTACTCCTCCTTAAAATGCTGTTTTTCCAGAATACTCCCCTGATTCCAGCCATTTGCAACTTAGGGGCTTTTGAAGCTAGAAATGCCATCTTTACATTTAGCCTCCCAGTGGATTTTATTTCTAAGGATGTGTAAAGTAGTTTTCCAAAGCTTCTCCAATTTCTGGAATCCATAACATCTTGCAACAACAAGGGTCACTACAACACAGACATTTTTGCAACGAAGGAAAAGTACCGCCTATTTATTTAAAAAATATTGCTTTTCACTGCATACCCCCTACATTTATTTCCTCCCCAAAGAAGTTTACATTGAGGACGAAGCACTTCATCCTGCTGCACCTAACAATCTATATGGAATTTCACCCTTGAAAAGAAAATTAGGGATAAACATAGAGAGGAAAAAAAGACCGAAGATCCAATGCAAACACACTGTGTAACCAGAATTCAAGCACTATTAAGCAATCCTTATGGAATAAAACAAAGTACTGTTGGAATGCTTTTTTCCCTTGATGCGAGACAAAATCTGAGGAAAGAAACTGGCTCTTATCAGTGATGTCATAAAAAAACACCCCCAAACACAGCTCTGACACATTAAAGTGAGAATTAATAGTACTCTTTTAAACTCTCCATCAAAATTAATAGAAGTCTGTTGCTAGACATTGTGGAAAACTTGTTTTGGCAGCACTGAGCCAGGATTTCTTCAAATTGCTGGAAAACCCCCATACAAATTCCAGCTCTGCAGACCAGGCCTGCTTGCAATTGAAACATTATTATAGGCCATGGACATTTAAGAACACAATATAAAAGCAGCACAAAGTCTGAGGACAGAATAAAATATCTGATAATTTGAAGTAATGACAGCATTTACACGCATGGGCTGCAACGTCTAAAGTGTTAAAAATACCATGTTTGATATTTCCAGTGTGTCATTACTGCTAACTTAGCCCAGAGATATCCTGTATTCTTTCACATGTTCTACAAGGCAGGGATAACAGGGATATTATGTGAGAGCAGTAAGGCCTGAAGGAATGATCAATCGTGCTAGCAGCTCTCTCATCTAATAGGACCACGGGATTGAACCCAAGTTATTTTCACCTAAACAACAATACATATATCTTAGGAAAAAAAAGTCCAACAAATGTTTAAATTGCCTAAGATAGTCAGGGACAAAGCAGAGCCTTAAAATGACATATTTTATGAACCTAATACTCAATGAGAAATAACAGCCCTCACACAGAACTTCTGGTACTGTGTTCTTCGGTCTAGCACGGATTTACTGAAATACTGTTCCCCTTTACAGTTATTGACCTTTAAGCCATACTTTTAACACTATTAAACTGAACAGCAACCTCTAATAGAAGTTGCTGCTTACTTGTAAATCAGGCAATGGAATGCTACTAGAATAAAGAGAAAATACATAATTTTATATTAGAAGTATTAAAATATAACTTGAATTTAGCAGTTATCAGTGGGAGAAAATAATTTGGTGATCAAGATGTAAAAACAAAAAACAAATAAGCACCAACAACCCCGATCTACCATTTTGTACATTATCTCAGAATGACACAAATGCAAATTTTGATACAAACATACCCCTCTGAAATAGTTATCTATACTGACTGATCAGTATGTATTGTGAGGGCTTTAATTACATAAAAATGCTTTCACTTTTATTATTTTTCATCAAACCTGATCTGCGTGGCTTGCAGAATACAGCAGAACCCCAAGCTGGCAAGTTGTTTTGTGTAAGCTTAGCTTTTGTAACTGGGAGAGCCACTGAAGTTTGTGGGACTACAAGTTAAGGCAGGCACACGCTTAAGGGCTTACAGGGTAGGAGCCATGGAAGGACTTATCGATGAAAGAAAGCTCTTCATTTACATACATTTGAAGCAGACCAATTAACGCATGTATTAATTCAGAAAGAACGTTAGCCATTCAATTTATAACAACATGAAATTTTCAAACTAAATTGTCACTTCTTAAAGTATAGTAATTTTAAGCTGTGACAGTCTCACTTCTGTTAAGGAAAAGACTGAAGCCTTATGTAAAAGAAGAATGTTACAAAAGAGCTTTGCTATGATTATATCTTTTAAAAGCCTCTGCCTGCAAGGCTACTGCATAAACAACTCTGATGTGTTTTAGGCTCGGTATTAATCCATTTTAAAAGCACACCAGAGCTGAAAAGGTGCTTGCTTAAATAAGGCATAGGTCCTACAAGCCCCTTAATTTACTTTAAACCTCTTCTGGGACACAGTTTGTGGCATAACACTGTAATAGGGATTAGTGTTTCTGAAGCTGTCTGTTTGAATAGAAGGAATGTATCTTGGTAGTGAATATGTCTCAACTGTATCAAAAAGATACTGTCAATTAATTCTCTTCTTAAATTTCATTACTCCCTAAGGTTCATTATTTATGGCAGTCTCAGAATGCCTGGAACTTCAATCTGCTTTTAACCTAATGCTTTTTTACTGCGGACCTCTGAGCTACCCCTCTGCCTCAAAGCAGAAGCTCAGCAGTACTTCTGCTTCGACAAACAGGGCAAATCATTGTTTTCCTCTGTGACCCTGTAAAATTTTTCAGCAGCAAGTAGAACATGAGAGGTGAACAGTAGTTCAAGTTGATCAGCTTGCACTTTGGAAAGTGAGCATCTGAAGCGAGTAGCTAAACACAGTGCCTTCAGGAAGGACTTCTCTCTTGTAGCCAATCAGCAACTGGGTCTAGAAACTTTTCCACATCGAAAATTAATCAAGATGAAAATGCAAGGAACTGAACTCCAGCACATGAACCTCCATTAAGGGATTCTGGTGACATCAGAAAGCCTGAAAACAAAAACTAAGGTGAGCACCAGAATGCCTCAGATGCAGCTCTAACCCTAGGACTGAAAAAGTGCTTGTTTTACATTTTAACAAAAGCCATGATCAACAGCACACAATGGGCAATAAAATCTCACTGGCATAAAGAAAAAAAAAAAAAAAACATAATGGAGAAAACAGACATTTTTTTCCTACCTTACTTCAGTAAGTACAGAACAAATATAAATCAGTCTTATTTCTTCCCTATTCCTGTTCTCCTGCTGTTCTATAAACTTCCCATTTTCCTCATTTGCTATGACATTTTTGCAATTGAAAATTGTTTACAGCATAGAGAAGATGATGGGGGCAGGGGGAACAGAAATTGCTTGCAGGCCTGGTTCTTGCTGCCTCTAAATATGCTCAGGAGATTTATATATATATATATATAAATAATTTTTTCCAAGGGCAAACATTGTAACCAAAGGACCATACTGTAACCTATGCAAGCTGTGGATCAGAAGAGACAATAGCTGTTTACAAATACAGCTGGATGGGTTCGGACAAATACTAACCATACAACACCATCGGAGTGGCTGCAATGCCTCAGCCAAAGGCAGCATCCACCATCCTGCCTGACTCTGTATTTTATTTTATTTGATACAAACTGATACTGATGCCCCATGTTGCAGACAAAAGAAGGAGTGTAGTTTTCCTGAATACATACATGTGGAGATAAATAAGCAATAAACTATTGTAACAAAAGAGCCACAATAAGCAAAGATGACAGAAGGAATTAGTAACATCGAACTTCTGGACAGCTTGAACTAGTTAATAATGCTTAAAATTAGTTCTGCAGCATAAGCAGAAATTAATCAAAAGAAATAAGAACCATAAATTATAGTTCTTCATCATCCACATTATTCCTCCAGAGCGAAGCAAGTATACCCACTTGCTTAATTATTGGTAAAACACAGTGATATCTTCTGCACATACACCCTCAAACACGCACTTGAATCCTGTTTACAGTGGATGATGCATATTATTTCCTTAGATTAAAAGCAGGAAATAATAAGCTGGTGGTATGCTTACAGAAAGCAAATTACAAACACTTGGTGTGCTGCTGGAAGAATTATTTTATAATATTTGTTGCAGGTAGCAAAAGAAATTTTAGTACGTAAGAGAAGAATGCTCTCTGTGCAACTTGTTAGTACTTAAATATGTTGAAATGTGAGATAAGGAAAATCACTTTATTAGCTGCTAATATTATAGGTTTTGTTATTATTACTTTTAGAGTCACTATAGCAAAGAGCACAGGAAAGATGTACTCTAGCCAGCCCCTGCAGAAGCAGCCATCAAAAGCCAAGAGAATGCAAAGGAGCACAGCAAATATACACAGCTTTCAGTTCACAGCAACTGAAGCAGCTGGACTAATCTGTGTGCTTAAAACTGTGTATGTTCCTGCCCTTGGAGCTATAGAGCAGATACACAAGCTAATGCAAAAGCATGGGAAGAACACAAATGTAGTTGGAAAAGCACTTTGTTGAGCACAGACTGAAAAAGAGCTTAAATTACAAATGGGCACATATGCTATAAGAAGTTACAGAATGGGCGTTTTCACTTTTTGGCGAGCAGCAGCACATACATAGCAAGAGTTACCTTCAAAGTAAAAAGCAGATAAAGTCAAAACTACAGACGGATCCAAAACAGAATTGCAAGTCTGAACAGCTGGAAGCATTATGGAAGATCAAATCCCAAGCTAAATCAAAAATCCCAGATCTGAACACGTTATGGCCTAATTTCAGATTTACATCCAGAGTTAAACTTTCACAAAGGCCAGCAAAATTTAGCACTTCATCTTCTAAAGAACTAAAGGAAGATTCTGTGTACACATGAACTAGTTTTCAAACCTTAGTAGGTTCCTTCCTATTAGGTCACATTTCTGCCATTTCACCTCTCAGTTTTTTCTAAAGATTTTCTTTCCTGTAACTTGTGTTTGATATTTTACATTTCTACTCTCCTTCCTAGATGTTTTCTGACTCAGGCAGTTGATTATCACGGTCTTATTTCTATTATGCCATGTTCCTGCTTTTATTTTTAAATGACTCAAACTCCTTCATTCAGTCTCAGACCAGGTGCTGATGCGAGCATCTTCAAAAACTCCTTCACGAAGAAATAAAGGTTTCTGTTTTTGTAAAGTTATAACTACCAACAGGTTAAAAAAAAAAAAGTAAAACCACACAGAACAAATCTCTCTGGGCTTCCCATTTCAGGGCAGTGTTTCTGAATCATTGAAAATGATGCGTTACTTGAAGTTCATAAAATACATTAATCATTAATTTTTAAAAAACTAAGCTACACAGAGTGCAAAAAACTTACAGAAAAGTGGGAAAAAAGTCATCAGACTGAAACAGACATAAAACTAAGTAGGGGAAGAAAAAGAGTATCTTTGTATTTGAGGTGCATCTATTTTCATAAGAATGAAAGATAATCTTGAATTACATGTCATGAGGACTAACTACCCTTCAGAGGGGAAAAAAAAAACAAAAACCTTACAAATATTCTGAGGGAGAAATAAAGAAGATACTTTTCCTCCCAAGCTCTCCTTCATCCTTCCCCCCTTGCCACCTCTTCTATTTCTTAAAGTAGCACTGTGTGCAATTACTTATTTAAAAAAAAAATAATCTGAACCAGTATCTTTGGATGCACGTTAGTTAAAGAAACACTTTCATTTCCCAAGCCTATACTCTGCTGCCTAAACAGTCACTACCTCAGAAAGCCTTTAAGTCAGTGAGCCAATAACACGTGCTGCTCATTAGCAGCGTCTTGAGCTCACCTGTACTGTTCTGTTTCTTGAAAAGGGCAGCATTCAAAGCCCCATTCACTCTAAGAGGCATTTTATTTGAGTTGTTATTGCTCTAAGCAGGAACCTAGCTGAAGGAAATGTTAATTTTTAAGGCCATCTATGAAGTTTAAAAGCATTCTTTTAAAGAAAAGGCTCAAACAAGGAAAGCTGTGAATATGAACAAATGAAAAAAAAAAAGTTTAATGGCTCAGAAAATTCAGTCATGTAATAGGAATACCTCACAGAAGTTAAGCACTTAATTATTCTCTGTTACCAATCTTCATTTTTAGGGGTTGAAAGAACCATCAGCCTATTTCTGTCCTTCCTTGTCAATATCTATTACGAGTTGTATCTAAAATACTCTCCAATGCGTATATTCATAGTTGTCAACCAGGGTACTTGTTAAACCATGTGCTTTGCTATTTTATCCTCAAAGTAAAGGAAAAAATGAACTTCAGTTCTTCCTCAGAAAATCAGATCAGGATTACAGCTTAAAGATTGCTGTTCCCTGAAACACCTGCATCTGCCGCAACCAGAACATTGAAATAAACAAATGCACTGTAAAAAGAACTACTGTTGTGAGACATGAGATCCAGTTCACACTCACTGATGTTTGTAAGAATCCCTCTGACTGCCTATATGGAAAGAGTCAAAGCAAATCAAACACTGGAGCGCATGAAAACTACAAGCTATGAGGCAAGAGTGGGAGTGACTGTGTCTTTACTTTTAGCTTAGATGCGTCAACACCAGCAGTTACTTAAGCCATAACTTATTTATTTACTTAAAAGTCTTCTATAAATCAGAGGATCTTTTTAGGCTTTTCCATTAGCATACTGTGCAGATTCAGTTTGTATTATTTCTTCTGCTGTTGCTATTTAACATTGTTCTGCAAAACCTACCGGTCAGGTATTCCAGTACAGCAGCCATGTACACTGGAGCACCAACACCAATTCTGTACTTCGGATGGCCTTTCTTAATATAACGTAGCATTCTTCCAACAGGGAATATGACCCCAGCTTTTGCAGAGCGTGAAGTCTTGGTTGACTTCTTCTTCCCTCCCCTGCTGGACATTTTGTCTGTGTTGGGTCTGGAACAGCACTCTGTATAGTAGGGGGAAAAAAAAAGAGAGAAAAATTTATCAATAAGGAGTACAACATTTAAATAATTTCAAGTGGTAATTGGGGAAGTAATTTCACATAAATCTGCTTTGGAATTACGTATCTGGAATTCCTAACATGTTAAAACTGGCACCATTAATGGAGTCAAGCGTGGTAACTACCTAACACGTAGAACAAGAGTTTCAGAGTAAAAGCAGAGGCTGCTTTCTGCTCTTCTGAAAAAAAAAAAACCTGTTACACTCACGAGTAACTATGTTTCCAACCAGGAAAACATAGTCACTAAAGCTTTTGTACCTTGTATTCATCTTCCTTAAGAAACTGGATTTTCAAGTGTGGATGAATTTACAGAACACAGACCTATGCAAGGTAAACTACATCTCCTGTACACTAAATGTCTTTCAAAAGGACACAAAAATGAACTCCCCTCCAATTTGAACCTACCAGCAGCCAGCTCTCCTCACACTGAAGCTCATCAGTTTCCTAGATGGCACAATGTAGTGGTACAGTCTTCAACCCTTCCATAGCATAACAGTGGTCTAAACATCCAGCAGCCATCTGACAACTGTATCTCTGTTTACCTTGGTGAAGAAACCTACTGCTGATTCAGCTGTCAAATATGTTTTATTCTCTCTGATTTCTGCTTAGGCTGTAAATGCAAGCTGGCAAATCCAAAGAGGTGGAGAGTTTCAGACTTTCAGTGTCATGCACTGGGTTTTAAAATTAACTCAGGGGAAAGGAGACTGTCCAAATGTTCCTCTCCTTCCCATATGTAAGAACTCCAGGGAAACCAGAGGTATGCATCAGTGGTACATCCTAGCTCTTTTCTACGTGTCTAAACCCTACCTGAGGAGAATGCAAAGTCATCAGTGTGATTAAATACTCCTCAACAGAAGCTCTTTAAGCCTCCTTTCCCATCATACCAGTTCTCTGCTTCCCTTTTATTTTTCTCTCATGTTTATACTGAATTCTCTCCTTCTCCTTATGAACTTGACTGTATTTGTTAACATCTGATTCCACGACTGAGCGAGCTCAGAATTAGGCCAAACAGGTTCACCAACTCTACTTTTGCAACTTCTGCTCTAACTTCTGATCTGCACCGACATGTCCCGAACTCTTTTAAACCTCAATGAGTCACTGAGATACAGACCATGTAACTATCAAACGAAGACCACTCAAAAAATCAACCATTTCTTTTCCTTTCCACTTCCATACTCTGCTCATCAAAGATTCTGCAAGTGCGTAACTCGTTAAGTGAAAGAATGTCAGTTGGCTTATTGATTGTTACAGGTAAACAAAACAATCCCATTTTTTTAGCCATACAAAAGTCAGAGCACATCTATGAAAGCGGTATCAACAAACAGATAGGAAATTGGAAGGGGGAGCCACTGAAAGCACTGCTTCCCCTCTCCTCCGCTGTGAGCTCAGCCCTGTGGCTGCTCTGTGAAGAAGACAAATGCCCATTTTCTTCCCTTGAGAAAAGGAAAGTCACAACTGATTTTAAAACCCTCCAAGTCAGCTACAGTTTTCCATCTGAGCTCTGTCACTGTCAGGAGGATGGCTGGGTGTGGCTTCGTGCTGGCTATGGGCTTTCTGCCTGCAAATATTCTCATAGTCTGTACTCCTTTGTCATCATTGCTACAGATGTTCCATCTCACGGATATTAAGAAATTCACCGAATTTAAGCACTAGGAAAAGTGGGCACAAGAAATATCCATGCTCCTAGCTCCCCCCTTAATTCCTCTGTTGTGTAACTGATCAGTGAATGACAAAAACCAGATTTTTTTCCAAACCTGCAACACTTAAATGGTAAAACTGTATTAATCGTTTGCCTAAATGTCCAAGGCTCTCCTTTTAGATGCCATGCAAGCCAAAATACAAGTCACATTCAGATATACTTTAATCTTCTACACTAGTATATATAAATAGCAACTTGGGAGAACCTCAAGTAGCTTACAAACTTCAATAATGGAAAAAAAAATCAGGTTCTTTATTGATACAGGGAAATCTTAGTAATCTGCATATCAAGCATGTTACACTGAACGGTAAATTAAGCATTTAATAATGAAGTGTCTCTATAAGACAAAATTGGACTTTTACTGTCACAATAAGGTGTATTTTGTAATATACAACACTTCTAAAAACAGGTAATTAATTCCCTGTGAAAATCAATTTACTTTCCACAGCTGCAGCAAGGATACTGATGCAGAACAGGACGGTTTGGGGAACCAAAAGCTGAAACTGAATACCCTGTGTTAATTACAGATCTTACCTTCTAAATGGTTGGAGTCTAATAACTGGGATGGGAGCAATTAAACAGTCTACCTGCACTTCCACCAAAAAGGGGAAAAAAAATGAAAGAAACAATTACATCCAGGAGAGCTGTTCAAAAGGGACCGTATTCATTCTGGACTGTATTTTTCCACTAAATCAGGATACAAAGTTGCACATTCCATGTAAAAGGAAGATAAGAATAGAGTAGGAAAGGGAAGTAAATCACCTTGAAATTCCCTGGAAAAGTTCTAAGTCCATCTCCCCTTCCCCATGATGGCCAATGCAGTTGAAGGGAAGGGAGAAGAGAGAATGGAACACCTTGTTGGATCAAGTCTTCCACGGGAGCAATGCAGACCTGAGCTTTCACAAAGCTCCTCTGCAGATAGCTGTGGTCATGATCTATGAAATCTGGTTCCCTGAATTTATGGGATGGTCAGAATAGCTGGAAGAGAGTATGGAAGTTCTTATTTCCTGACTGTTTTCTTTCCTTTTGGGAAAGCCATGATCTGCTACAACATTTGGATCAAAGCATGAATAAAATATGTGGTGATACAGAATTATTACCAAAGAAGCTTTGAAGAATCTGGAGTAAATACAGCTCACCAATCGAAAGACCCAAATGGAAGACATACATGGATGGCCATGCTGTAGCTGGCAACAGAAGGAGATGAAAGAGCTCTGCCCTTTCATTTTTAGTTCTAAGAAAGTGAGTGTTCATAGTGAAGTAATGGAAATGGTTGCTTCATATGTGGAATCAAATGGGTACTGTATATCACCGCTTCTGGCTATAAATCACATACCCAAAGTGATGCTAACTCTGTTTTTGACATACTGCCTATTGTTGTGGCCATGCTCAACCATTCTCCCTTATCAGGCCTGAGCAGTACACACTTTGCTGTTACTCTGCAGCATCTCTGATTTGGCACTCAAGAGATGTTCTTCCCTTTAACATACTGTTTTCTACTTAATAACTTCAAACCTTCTGTCATCTGGAATTACCTCACACCACCACATGTAAAAGGATACATTCTTACGTAAGCTTCCTTTACCACTTCTGCAAAGTCTACAGGTCCATTTCCCCCTTTATTTTGTACTGCTTGTCACATTTCTCTTATTTATGAGGGAAAACTTGCTTAGACCAGAAACATGGGGTCTTGAATGTTGAACAAACTTCTGCAAGTTTTAATATTACAAGCAAAATGTGATAAAGTGAGTTTCAGAGCTTCCTATCTCAAGGATCCCATTCTTATAACATGCAGCAAATTACTGTAGATGTTGGGGGTGGGTGGAGGAAGTTCCATTTAGGTTTTAAGTACCACTTTTCTTTTTGCCCATCACTTAATTCAGAAGGGGCAAAGAAAGCCTGGAATAGGAGTTCTTGGGGTTTAATTATGGATCATTACTTTACAGAACCTGCTTGTCCTGCCTTTGAGAAAGGGATGGATGGCCCAAGGAGCTCTCAGTGTCCTCTCCAGTTCTCATTCTCTATTTGGCAAAAAGTATGGAAAGAAAAGAGATTTCACTTGCAACAGACACAAAGAAATTTACTGAAGTTAAATTTAAAGAGCATGGCAACAGATCAAAATCCAAAGAAAACTGTGTGCCTTACATGTTCTCAAATGGTTTATCTTTGCAACACCAGAAACTCTGGATCACTGCCAACGTTAATGAACCAGAGCTGTCTGCTGAGTCACTGCAAGCCTGCAGATGAGGGAGGCAGTGCTTACCAAAGGGAACTTTATCACGGCTACCATAGTTCAGACTGGATTTGGGCAGGAGGAAAAAAAAAAAGAGAAAATCACAATCTGTCCTTTCCTTTCTTACTCCTCTCTTGCTCTTGCAAGAAAATTACTGAGAATTACTTCAAATGTATTTCAAAGTATATATGTATATATTAAAATACCATTACTGCGAAGCCTTGTCAAATGCACAGTCTTCAAAGATTTGGCAACAAACTGATACAGTTTAAAAGTGACTGTTCACAATATTAGCACTGTGATAATCAAGGGATATCACTGAGGAGTCAACCTGGGAAGTCCACCTTTGACTCTGATTAAAATTTATGGCTCTATTTTTCAGTGGCTCTGCTGTGCTGGGCCACAGATTGCCCTATAGCTGCAGTATGCAGCACCTGATTCGTGGCCTTTTGAAAAGCTGCAGCAAGATTCACACTGCTTTCTAAGAACCCAAAGTTCACAGAAATGAGAATGTGATGGTATATTTGCCCACAGCAAAGATTCAAACTACAAGGCCTGCTGTCAGGTCTTTGCAGGCCAGAAATAAGTATTCCAAGAAACAAAATAATATTCATGTATAGAAAAGAAATAAACGTAATTGATATTTTTCTGGTTGAAATTGGCTGTTGGCCATAGTTTTCTGTATGAAGATAGATACTCCACTGTAACAGACTTTTAAATACCACTTTCCTAAAGTGACCATAGGTATCTGTTCTTCTGAAACGTTTAACATCATGTAGTCCTGGAGTACTTAACCACACATCCTCGTAAAATGATACCAAATTTCCAATAGCTCAAATTCCAGTACTTCATTATCTCAGTCAAGGTGACACTTTCATCAAACAGTAGTAATAATAACAAAAACCAAAAATACTAACAATTTTCAGGTACTGGTTCTTCATGACCTAACAAATTGTCGTGAGTCCTACTGCTGTCAGACAGGGGTTGTTCTCACCATGGGCTTACATTGGTGTATTAACTGCACTCAGCAATTATATACACTTAGATCTACAGGATCACATCCGTAAGTAAAGTGGAATGCAGGAGACCATTACTACAATAGGGAAAATACTAAGATTGAGCAATTCCTTTTTTCCTCTTTTCAGGACAAAGACTAAGCTGGAAAGTTCACTTTTGTATCACAAGAGCTTAACAGCAATGCTATTTTCTTTCCATTGTTTCAAAAGATTAACAAGTAAGAGCTGCCACTCCATCTTAAATCTATTTATGTACCATAATAATAGCTGCTCACTGAACTCATTTTGAAAAGGTGCACTTGAATTTGCTTTGACAACTAATTTGCTCTGCTCTTGGCTAATCAGAAGCTAGTTCGACATATTTATAAAACGCACTGCTTGTAGAGTCAGTGTTAAAATGGTCTTTAATAATGCTTGCCTAACACAACAGTGTCTCGGTCTGTGACCATGGTTTCTAGGTACTACAGTAATATAAGAAGAGCAACTCAGCAATCATTTGGTCTAGTGTGATTTCAAGTTTTAGCTTAAGTGCTTTATCAAAGCAGTAATTCTTTGTGGGCTGAAAGAGAGGAGTGAAACTGGTTGCAAACCAGCTGCTCTGGCACTACATTCATTTCTTATCTGGAAAGGCAGCGGTATACATTTATTTTCACTCAAAAACCAGAAGAATATTCCTCATCTATGAGTGCCCTACAAATGTCCTTTTTGTCATGGGTTAGGGAGACTAAAACTTCCATCACGGTAACGTAAAAAGAGAAATGATATTTTCACCAAAGTTGTGTGCAGAAGAGGATACTATTGCACAATTTTATTCAACTGGCAGAAGTCCCTTCTTCTCACAATGCGACCAAAACCCTGAAACAAATATCCCCTTAATGTGCACGCCTCCACTATGAACAGTAATGGGAGTGTGACAAAAGTTTTAGCTGGGCATCCTGCCACCAATAGCCAGGAAAACGTAAATACAATTGTCTTTGCTGACCACTGTTGGGAGCACTAGCATGAAAACAAGACCACTCGTGTGTTGCAGCTTTCTGTATATTAGGTAGGAAGCACAGGATTCGATACAAGTCATTAGATTGTTCTATGAAATCAGAAAAAAATAAACTGTTCCAAAGAACATTTGGAAAACTTGTTTGCTGCTTGACATGTTGGACAACAGCGAAAACACAAAGATTTCATGTGGATGCTTCCAAGGGAAAATTCAGAAATGTAATATAGATGTTGTACCGGTGATGGAAGGGAGTGCAAGAACTCAGCCCACTGCTGAGGCCATGAATGATACGCTTCAAGCATCACTGTTTTAGGAGCAAGTACTGAATCCTCTACATCCTCTCTTCTAGGTAAGGCACCCGAGACTCTGTGCATTCCCTCCAGTGCACTCTCCTACAGATACTGCATCTAGCATGTTTTATCCCCAAATCCACCTTAAGGAAGCAAGGAACTGACAAAACCTGATGCTCACCGAACTGGCTGCTGGGTCAATATCCTTTCTCCCAAGGGAGGCTCTCTCTAGAGGCTCCTTTTTCTCCTGTGGCATCAGTTACATCTTCCTGCTCCTTTATCCCTGCTTTGTGAGTTCGCTGTAGTGAGTTTTTCTTTCCATTAATGCTGATCTATGAAATAAGCAGTGCTTAAGCACTCTTCCTATCTTACTGTCATTAAGCCAAATTCTGGTCTTAACTATGACTTCCTAAATCAGTTACGGGTATCAACAGTTCAGCACTATCAACATTTGTTTTTATCTGTGATCAGAAGTGTATGCCTCAGTTCTGTAACAAACAAACACTCGGTAACAGAATGAAGTTACCCTTTAGGACCATAAGGGGCCAAGAAAATCTTGGTGTGAGAGGTTATGATACACAACACAGCAAAACAGCCTGCAACCATTACCTGAAAAAAAACAAACAAACAACGTAATGCTGCATCAGAACAACCCCAAGCCACGACCTGGGAAAACACAGTGCAACTCCTTTCCTTCAGACAACTTTTAAAGACACAATAGGAGTTGGCTAAGGGCTGCTTGATACAAAATATATCATTCAATGGCATTCACGTTTGTCAAAGCAATTGTAACGGTCTTGTTTATGCCTAATTCTCTCCGCTCCCTGTTGTGCTTAAGATCCCAGGTTCTGCTTTCAATAATTGCCTCCTCGCTCCTCAGTTCACTTATTTCTGCCGACTCTTAGGACTGGGGGAGGCGGCGGATCCGCGAAGTTCCCCACGGACCTGTTGCTAAGTCACAGCCTCACGACGTTCCGGGGGAAAAACGTTCATTCGCTTCACTGGACGCACCGCACGCTGCCCTCCAGCTGACAGCTCTCCCACAGCCGAGACCCCCCCCTCCTTTCCAGCCGAACGCTCACCCTCACCGCTCCCGGACGCTTTGGACGGCTCTGCCAACGGTTCGAAACGCGCCACTGCGCTTTGTTTTACGGGGCCGCTTCCGCCTGGCAGGAACTTCGGTGCCACGGCCCTTCACCCCGCGCTGACAGGGCAGCGCGCTGCCCCCCGCCGCTCCCCAGGAGGAAGGCGGGCGGGCTGAGGGAGCCGGGCGCTCTTCCAACCCCGCGCCGCACAACTGAGTACAACCACCACCCCCCGCTGCCACCATGACGCCGGGAGCGGGCAGAGACAAAAAAAAAAAAAAAAAAAACCAACAAAAAACCCGACCGCTCCTCTCCGCCTTTCCCCCAGCGAAGCGGCAGCCGGGACCCCTCGCCCCGCAGCCCTCCGCACGGCCCCGCGGCGCCCACTCACAGCGCGGCTCCCGGCGGCGGCAAGATGTCTCCCGGCGGCGGCAGCGGCCCCGCTCCCGCTGCCTGCGCTCCG
>JANHGO010006439.1:0-21400 GCA_024606505.1 Aquila spilogaster
AGCCGTGGTTTCAATTAAAATGGCTCAAACCAAATATTGTTCCTATTAATGGGATGTCCAGCTGTGACACCACCATGCAGTATCCCTGCACATTCAGTGCAGGCAACATCTGCAGTGCAATCCCAGCATCCGTGCTGTGGAGCTGCGGAGCTGAGAAGCAGTTCACAATTCTCCCAGTGGCTCAGCCTCAGTGAGAAAGCTCTTGTAGGAAAATGGGGAAATAGGGGCACAGGAGGGGCAGCCTGAGCCTAATTCCTGTCTTTGGGTGTAATGGGGAGCACAGCGTAAGAGAAAATTTTGGACCCAGTGGAAATGAATCTTAGTTACTGCAATAGGAAGAAAACACTGTGCTGTTCTCCCAGAGAAGCACGTTGATTCCTGGCAGTGTTTTGGAGTTTCACTGCAACCTGTGTTGGAATGGCCCCTGAGCTCCAACACTGGGATGGGAGATGAT
Organism: Aquila spilogaster; assembly: GCA_024606505.1. Classification (NCBI taxonomy): domain Eukaryota; kingdom Metazoa; phylum Chordata; class Aves; order Accipitriformes; family Accipitridae; genus Aquila; species Aquila spilogaster. The sequence continues at coordinate 455 of JANHGO010006439.1, forward strand.
GAGTTGAGTTTTGCAGAATAGGATCTGCTGCTACCCTTGTAGAAGAGCATTGCCTTGCACCCTGGAAATGCATTACCCCCCAGAGGGGATAGGCAGACACTGAGCTGTGTATGGGATGTGGGAAGAAGATGCCTCCAGCGCACATGCCAGCCCTACATGGGGGGCTAGCAGGGCTTGCTGCAAGCATCTCACCCCGCTAATGGCTCCATGCAGCTCTGGAGCTTCTCCTCCTTCTCTGCTGCAGAAATGAGCAGCAAGCAACCCAAACGCAATCAGGGCTGGGGATGGCCAACAGGACCCAGGGAAAGAAAGGTGTCCCCAAATGAGGACAGCCAGGCCAGCAAGGACGCAAAGTGCTGTTAAGGAGGTGCCAGTCCTGCCAAATGCGACTAGCTTGGCTTGACTCATGTGAATTGTCATCTTTCATATGATCTGTGTTTTGAAAATGAGACTCAGATGTATTTTTGAATGGCTGCGCTTTGGTGAAAATGTCTTAAATGAGAATTACAAGCAAATGTTAGAACTACATAAAACAGGATTGGCATGCTGAGTTTGCAAGCTGGTTCTTTCTGAAATCCCTCTCATGAAGTCCTGTTCTTTAGAGATTACTACAAAATGTAAGCCATGCTTTGGTGGCAAAATGAGAGATAAAACCACAGCAAGACTTGGGAGACACATGGAAGAAAGCTGCTGAAATCCTCGTGCTGCCAGCATCCCGCCCAGCACTGCTCCCCTCCTGTGTTCACATCTCCATGCTTACATTTGATAAATGCCAGAGTGGGAAAATAAAGTAGAAATGTATGTTAATGCTTCTCTGCTGGATGGTGCAGCTCTCTCAATCCATTCCCAGAGGCAAGGCCATCTCTCTCTAATTCTCACGAGGCAGCATAAATATATCTCCTGCAGGGGACAACAGTGTGAAAAACAGAAGGGAAAGCAGGGTTGGTGGTGTGTGAGAGTGGAGGGTGGCTGAGATTTGTGTCTGTGTGAGGAAGGCAAATATCACAGTGTGCTGCAGATGTATCCTGCTTGGGAAGGTGAAGGGATACGCAGGAAAGGAAAACTGAAAGCAGAGACAAGGCAAGGCAGTGGAGAATAGGTGCAACTGGACACTGATATGAAACCTGTAAGAAGACAAACTATGTCGTGGGGAAGAAGGGGAGGCAGGGAAGGTTTGGTTTTCAAGTGATTAAACATGAAGAAGTAACTTGGAAAGCATTGTATTCTGTGTGCAGAATAAAAAAGCAGTGATTCTGGGGAGAAAAGGAAGAAGAAGAGGGTGTGCAGGTACATGGGGGAGCTCGAGCATGGGCTTTGAACTCTGGTTCTTCTCTCTGAGAGTGAAGGAAGCAGCAGAGGTGATGGAGGAGCAGTAATAGGATGGAAGTACGCCTGAAAATTGCCCTTCAGCTGACAGCTCCTCAGATTTGTAACCCACAAATGTGAAACACTTGCAAAATGCAGTGAAGCACAATCAATCACAGACTTTGTGATCCGCTGAGTCACAAATCTGAATTCTGAAGTCACAGCCTCCCCACGCTGCCAAGTGGCAACCCTGTGAAGCTGTCAATGTGTGACTGCGGGTTTTGCAGAGTACTGCTGTGGCTTCTGTAGACCTCTAGAGACCCGCAGATCCTGCAGCATTGCTGGAGCCTTCTCAGAGCTCCCTGTGTCCTTTGCAAGAACTGTCCCAGATCTTTCCTGCAGCCTTTCCAGAGGAGGCAAACCAAACCCTCCCAGAACAATTCAGAGCCCTTCTAGAGGCAGCCAGGAGCTCTACAGAGCTTCCCAGCACCATCCCAATAGCAGGAGTATGAAGTCTCCGAGAACTCTTATTGAGAGCCCTCCCTGGAGCTCCTGGAGTTTTTCAGACCCACACTAAACCCCGGCAGACCTCGTCCCAGAGGCAGGTGGGAGCATCTCTGGACATACCCCGGAGCCATCTCAGACAGCCTCACGCCCAATGAGACGTGTTAATGCTTTTCCAGAGCCATCACAGAGCTTCCCTGGAGCCTTTCCAGCGCCTCTTGGATGATGAGAGTCGGCACAATCCAAAGTCACGGCTTGGCAATTTCCTAAACTTGCAAGTCGGCAGTTTTGGAAGTCACCAAATAAAGGAAACAGCTGTAAGTGACACGCAGTGAGGCTGTGTGACATTAGGAAACTTACAGAGACATGTTAACTCATGTCAAATTAGGTGTAAAATTGATCTTCACAATTTCCCTGTTGCTGTATGTGTCATCAGCAGAGAGCAGAGTACCCCAGGGCTGCCATCACATGTGTTCATCTGCACGCGGGATATGATACCGGATCTAAACAGCTGCTTTTTTATCACAATAGCATGCACTGGGAGAGGATTCGAGCCTCGAGCATGGAAAGCCTGATGGTGCAGATAATGCAGAGTGCGCAGATGTTAGCAGTGAGAGCCTGGATCGTTCTACACATCCATCAGCACATCAGTAATGCTTTGGGTTTTCTGGGACGGCTCTTCCCGAAGTCGATGTATGGACAAGTTCCTTCAGTGTGGGAAACAAGCGGCAATGGGGCCCAAATCCTCCTTTAAATTTAACTGGGTTGCTCCTGTTCCAGCCTTAACTTCCACTTTTAGACTCCTTTGAACCTGCTTGCATCCTCAGCTGAAAGTTGTTCCCTTGCTTTGTAGTGGGGCCCTCATCTCTCCGGCAGTGAGGAAGGGACAGACCAGGCTTCTCTGAAATGATGCATTTCAAGAGCAGCATTTTTACGCAGCTAATGATGGGATTTTGAAGGGCACAGTCTTAGTCACAAACCTGAGACATGAACACAGAATTAGCTCTACTGACTGCTCCTTGCAACTTATGTTCTCCTGACACTTGAGCAGTGTGGCAGGTCACCTGGTGGGGCTTCCGAAAGGAGATACGAGTTCCTCAGCTGGGAGGCTGTTGGAAATATCTCAGTTCATCCCTCACCTTTCCATAGCACAGAGATCTGTTTGTTGTTTCCACTCACAGTGCTATTCATACTGGGCTCCCACGGACACACACCTATGGGTGCTAATGTGTCAGCTCTGTGTTCACCAACTTACCCTCCATACAGGTCTCGTGTCCAATCATTTATCCAGTTTAAGTTCCTCTTCCAGTGGCAAAGCACAAAAATCTGTAACCTTTTTCATTTAGCACCTGAGCCCTTGTGTCCCCAGGCACCCTCTGCCTCCTGGAAACACCACTGCTTTGTCTCACAGCAGCGCTGCTTTCCCGTTCCTGGTGGAGGGGAGTTTCTGCAGGCATGGCTTGGATGACGTTTTTTTCACCAGGACAAGGAGCACAGTAATGTCTGTCTGCTTTTCCTGCTTGTCTAGTTCTTAGAAACCACATGTTCCTCCTTCACCAGCAACTTCGTATTTATTAATCTGCAAAACAAGGCTGTACACTTTTTGCAGCAGCAGTGGCGAGTTGGCCGGCGTCCAGGGAGACCCTTAGTCACTTCATTTACGCAGGCTGCAATAAGAGGAGGGGGAACCCGTTGGGGAGCAATTCAAACGTTCAGACGCCTGCACCGAACTCTCATTTCTACCTCATTAACTTTACAGTTTGACAACTTCACAAGCCAGGGACTTCTGTCGTGATTGCTGCTGTACGGCCAAGCGGCAGACACCTTCTTTCCTTGTGCAGACTTACTTCACCTATGGTTGCAATGGATTTTCCTGCCCATGCAGGGAATAACTCCCAGCTCCTGGCTGGTAGGGTCTTCCTGTGGGTCACAGCTCTGTTTGCAGTGTAATTGCTTGTATACTCTTGTCACAGCCTCTGTTGCTCCAGGTGTATGCCTGGCGATGGTGTTACACACCATGAACGAGTCCATTCTTGCTGTTGTCTAGACAAAGAAAAAGTCAGACTTATGTCAAGGTTAGTTAAAATGAATTAACTAAGCTTGACTTCACTTCTTTTCTTTCTGGAGATGCAACTTCAGCTCAACATGACTGAGAGAACATAGAGTACAGGGTAGATAGCATGAGTTGGTTTGACAAAGCTACATCAGCAATGGTTCAGCCAATAGAACTGGGATCAGGCTTGGCTAATTTATATATGTGAAAGTGCAGTATTCTCCTGCAGACAAGCCTTTGAGCAAGGCATGGAGGCCACTGTCCTCATGGGCTCTGAGATTTCATCTTCATTCCCTCGTTGACTGTAGGACTGTACCCACTGTCAAGGTGCTGCTCACCCACTCACCCAGTCCTGCAGGGAGCACCAAGCCCACCTGGGTGCGATGACCATAAGCAGTTCCTGTACTGTGTCCACTCTCTGCTTCTGCAGTGCAAGGCTGCAGCTCAGCATTAATGCCAGGCACCCTATGGCCTGTCCCCACTGACAGAGCCTTCTAGAGGCATGCCCATGTGTGGGCATGAAGTGGAAAAGAGCCCAGTGCTCTCTTACTAAAGCAGGGCAAATCTCAGCACAGAATGTCCAAATTAAAAGCAATGGGTTTTTGTTGCTGTTGTTGTTTTTCTTTTCTTTCTTTTCTTTTTTTCTTCTTGCCTTTCAATAAAGAACATGGTTTAAAGGCACCCAGGCAGATGCTGTCCTGGTGGAGGACTGGAAATATAACTTTTGTATCTCTTCTGTTTGTAAGGATGCTTTGACATTTAAGAGCTTCCAAGAGCATGCTGCACAGCTGCAGGTGGGCTCACCGGTGCCTTGTGGCATAGCAGGTGATCCTGAGCTATGGGGGAATGAAGTTGGAAGAGTGCTTTGTTTTACATCTTCATGCTTCAGTGCTCTGCAAAGCTCTAATTAATGGGAGTAGGGACAAAACTTCCCTTTTGGGCACGCTGGCCCCTGGCACTTTCTTCTCAAGCAGTTGTCCTGAGTCTGCTGAAGACGAGGGAGACCCGACCTGATTAAATTCCTCACTCAAGCTCAGTGTGGGGATTCCTGCAGCTCCAAGGCAAACTGCACATCCATCATGGCCTGGGCTTTAGCTCCAGCTCTGCTTGGTGAAGACAGAAAATGATCAGCTTCAGATGATAGCTCAGAGCCCTGCCAAGGCAGCTTGGCTTTGTCCTCGGTGAGATGGATATCACCAAGGCGGCAATCCAACGATGCAATCATTGCACATTGACCTAGTTTGAGCTTTCAGACCTTGTCAGTAGCTCAGACTGATCTTGCACACAAAAAAAGTGTAAAACCCAGGAGCATAACTGGAAAAATATCTTCTTACGTGGTGTTCCCTGGCCCACTCAACAGTGGAGGCATAAGAGTGCTTTTCCAGAAGCCTTTCCAGGTCTTGTTCAACCCAAGTACCATCTCACCAAGCAATTACATTGGCAACGTGGAAAGGAAATTTGTTTGGCTGCAGTAGGGCTGCTCCATGGGATGAAACTGGTTTATCTGAGGAATCATGGGGAGGTCAAGGGAGCGACTAAAGAGGAAGGTGAGAAGGAGAACATGGCTGAATGTCATACAGTGAAGCCTTTGTTTGGTGTTAGGGGCTGAGAAGATGTGTCTTCCTGGTAACACGAGCAAATGACAGGACAAGGTCCTTCCTTAACCTGAGACAGTGAGGTTGGGTAAGACCAGGTCCACCTAGTGGAATCTGCATAGCAGAAGCTGTCTTTCACTCGACACCACTGAAAGCTGCAAGGCATCCTCCAGGTGCGGAATTAATTGCTGCCTTTCCTAAAACATGTTTGCAATGTGTAGGTGGCTTCTCCTCTCAGAGCAGATAACCCAACACAGATCTGTTCTGCAGGTTCAAGTCAGAGAGATGATCCCTCAGCCTTGTTCTGAGGGTCAGTGCAAAGCAGAGACACCAGTGGGACCCTGTAACCAGGAAAGGACAGCGAAAATGGGAAAAGGGACAGAACAGTTGCACTTGGAAAGATTAAGAGACAGAAGAAGATAAAATGTGTGGCATAACCCCCTCTCCCTCTAGTTATAAAGTGAATCTATTTTCCCTTTCCTCTAATAGAAGATCAAAGAGGCCTTTGATGAAATTAAAGCTTTGGGCCAGCTCTTTTGATGGCATGAATTGACTTCAGTCCAACTTACTGCAGGTGAGAATCCGAGTTTATCTGTTTAAATAAAACTGTTGCTGTACAATAGGTTATAAACTTGTGGAACTTACTGATGCAAGATTATTGTTAGAGCAAATAGCTTAACAGATGCCAAAATGCTTAGGCTTGTGTATATGAATTAGAACAGAAAAGGTCACGGCTGTTACAAAAACGAGAATATCAAGCTGGATTAGTTTACCAGAAAATGAACAAAGAGAAGGTGCACTTGAAAAAATCCACGGAACCCCTCCAACACTTTGAAAGCAGCCCTTGTTGCAGCCACAGTTTACTGCGTGGCGTTGGTTGGGCAGAGGGGTTGGGCACAAAATACCCACCAGGTGAATTTAATGGAAATTCTTGATCTTCCCCGAGCATGAGCAGATCGGTCTCCTGATTGAAGCTTGTTACTCCTTTGTTATTATTTACTGGGGGCCAAGCTGGGAGCTGAATCCAGCATTCCTGACTTTCAGTTCACCTTCTGTAGACTCCTGACTTCACCCCGAAGGGCTGCTCCCAACTCGGTGCAGCTGAGTTCATCTGATGAGAAGAGTGGGCACAATTCATCGCAGTTGCCTTGTTAGCAGAAAATAGTGTTTTCTGATGAATTAATGCTCCAAGTGGTGAGCAGCCTCTCTTGGCTGACTGCAGGCATGGCTTGGGGCATGTGGCTGTGCTAAGGAGGGCAGCAGGGTCTTCACTGGGTGCCCCTTTGCTCCCAGCGATGGGGAAAGGGCCTCACCAAGAGCCTTCATTTCAGTGGCTCAGTGCCATGCTCTCGCCTAGGGCCCTGCTCCTGTCCCACGTTAAATCATCACACAAGCGGTATCCACTCATGCAGCAAATTAAACCTAGAGAAAGATGTTTTCAGTTGTTCCAAATTAATTGGGTCACACGGGCTGAATCCTGCACGGCCCCCTCGTTCCCGGTGACAGTGGCACGGTGATGTGCTTGGGACAGCCCTGCTCCCAGCCCTGCTGTTGCACCCCAGCGCTGCTGCGCCAGCTGCCCTTGTGGGCTATGGGAATGCCAAACATCCAGACACTTGTTGCAAAGCACAGAAATGGGACGAGCTTTTTTTGTTAGCAGCAGAGGGTGGAGCAGTTCATTACACAGTGCCGGCACATCAGTGTGTTTGCTCATCACCATCTACGCTATGCTGCAGCAAGGCAGAGTCTGGAATAAGGAGTACATTTAAAGAAAGAGCATTTCACCTTAAAAACATGTCCAGTAACCACGGTTTCAGCTGTATTCATTAGTCAACATCTGTCTTCTGTGATCCAAGCAGGTGTCATTGACCTGCAAGAGACTGAGGGAGGTCTCTCACTGTTCCAGGCACACACTGAGCTCTCTGCAGTGCGGCGGCAGCCATCCCCATGCCTGGTGCTATGTGGGGCAGGGGCTGCTGCCTGCACCCAGTCCCTTGCTCAGTGCTCACCTGCTCCCATCCCACCTCCTTGCCCACTTCAGACACTGGGTAATTGGGAGCCAGTGTGCAGGTCATGCGCAGGCAGTGTGTCTGTTCTGTTATTTATTTCGCATGATCCACCAAGAGTTAAAGGAAGAAGAAAACATTTGGCTTTTAGTGGTTTACAAAGCCTCATTACAGCTGAAATAAAGTAACCACTAAATCTTGTGTGGTTACAGAGGTCAGCGGAGTTCTGGCACGGCGGCGCCGGTCCCGAGGCAGGAATTTTGCCTTCCTCCAAGGAGCAGCGTGCGGAGGTGATGGGATGGCAGGAGGCTCCACACTGCTCATCCCATGGCAGCGGATGGCATGAGGGCTTTGAAGCTTCCCTGGCTGCTCTGTGACATGAGCAGGTATTGCTTGGCTGTGTGCAGAGACGGAGGGGAACCAGGAAAAGACCGAGGCTCATAATGACGTTTTACAAGATGTTCCGTACTGGGGTGTGTCTGGGTGGGCATCACTCACCTCACACCTGGAGGCACTGGGAGCAAGGAGGATGCCTCTCTGTGATGCGGGTGACAAGCTGATGGCTGGGGTGATGGATGCCACTATGCTCAGAGATCTGTGGTCTGCCCGGTGGCTGATGCTTGTAGGAGGACTCCCCAGCTGCTCTGCATTAATAGCTCTGCACTGGATCTCCCATCACAATGAACTGAAATATTGCATTTCCACAGCAGTCAGCACTGGGATGGCAGTGCCACTGGGGCCATTCCCCACCCAGGGCATCGCTGCTGGCATCCCATTGGGCTCGTGGCTCCCAGCACTGCACTGAGATGCTCAGGGGAAACACTGGGAGAAAATTATCCCCCAAGAAGGGCTGGTGCTGACATTCATTCATTCAGGTTTAAAATGGCCTTAATTCAATTTCTTGCACCACACAGTCAGTGAATCAAGCTGAGCTGAATCAACGGCGCTTGAATTCTGAATGAAATGCTCTGCTAGGAGTTTTAAGGTGGCTGAACTGATCTGCTCTAAATTCACATCTTTAATTAACTGGAATTAATTTTCTTGAGTGCTGCTGCAAGCAAACAGAGCATTCGCTGACTTAAAAAGAAAATTCCGGACCCTTCTCTCCTATTCACTTCTGTTCAACATGTCACCAGCATAGCAAATTCAATAAAGCTGATTTATTTAATAAGTGTACAATAACAAATTAAATCAAACACATTTAACACAAACAGATGATGCACCTCATTTAAATGTTAGATTCTTAATCAAAGCGTGGTGATGGTGTTTTGTCCTTTTATTGGCTTCCCAGTGCAGCATGGTTGTGAAGCTGTTTGACACGTGCTCAATTACTGCTCCCAGGTTATATGGCTTGCCACTTTTTCTCCTCCACATGGGCTCATGATGAGCTGGACTCCCCACACTGCCAGCACGCTGCAAGGCAGCTGTTGCTTTGGTTTCCTCAATTGCAGCTCTTATTGCTGCTCCGAACAGTGCAAATTCAGGTGTTCAAGAGCCATGGAGATGGGGCGCTTGGGGGTATGGTTTGGTGGGCATGGTTAGGGTTAGGGAGGATGGGTTAGGGTTGGACTTGCTGACCCTAGAGGTCTTTTCCTTAATGAATCTGTGACTCTATGATTTATCGGGACAGCAGCAGGAGCAATGCAAACATGAGCTGCTGGGTTTGACTGCAGCTGGTGCACCATGTGTAGGTTCTGAGGGAGCCACAGGGTAAATTGAGAGCTGGGTTGGGATTTTTGCAGGGGTGCCTGGGGGCTCTATGCTGAACTTGCAGCTCCATGGGAGAGCTCAGGATCAGCTTTGCACCTGGAGGGCAGCACCAGTGTGGGGTTTGGGCTGTGCATCCTCAGCTTGGACAGCCCAATGTGGGCAGCCCCTGGACGCGGTGCTCCAGCAGATGCAGCTCTTTACTCTGTGGGATGAAACTCCCTCACTGCTGTAAGTGATGCAGTTTTACTACCAGCAACTGCTCTGCTCCTGCTCTTGCTTCCTGAACCATGCATCTGTCAAAAAGCAAATGAAAGAAGGAGAATGTTGAAAGGAAACCTCGCATGAGGAGCAGCGGTATTCCTTCATGCTGCTGACACGCTGTTGACACAGCCCCTGATTTACAGCCTTGGGAGCTGTCGTGAGCCCCATGCAAACTGTTCCAGCTTCCTACCAGGGACAGGGGACTGGCTAAGCCCCAGGAAGCCGGGCAGAGGCTGAGGACCATGCCAGGGTGCAGGCAGAGCACTGCCCACCCCCAAGATACTTTGTTTTGAAAACAACCATCCGGCTCTAATTGCCAATCTCATTTTTTCATTATTCAGAAGACATAATGCTCTGTTCTCTTTGCTGTTTGCACTGGCACTGCTCCATATAATGCGAGGTTCAAGAAAGGAATATAATTTCTTGCCCTTCCGTCTCTCATTTGTTTGGGCATAATTTCTTACTAATCCCCAGTTAATTACTTGAAGATGATGGCTCCCAGGAATGAAAGAGCACCTTTGTGCTGGCCGTGTTTTAGCACTTGCACGTCTTAGTTTCTCCTGCTAGCAGATGAACTACAACAAGCGGCTCTGGCCTCACCTTCCCCTGGGAGATGCTCTACCACCAAACAAACCACTGGCCTGTAGCGTGGGTGGGTCATTTGGGGTCTTTCTCTTCTTTGTGGGTTTGTTTTTGTGTTTGTTGTTTTTCTTTCTCAAACCGTTTCCAAAAACCTTGGTGGGGATGGAAAGGACTTACGAAACCTTGACATTCTTCGTGATGAAGGAACAACATTTTTTGGCTGATCCCACACAGAATATGTCAGCTCTGCAAAGTGAACTTCTGTTTAAGCTACAGGGGTAGTGCTATTAAGAAACAGCGACAGTACCTTCTTATTTTCTTTATGAACCTGACACTTGGGAAAGGCACAACACCTCACAGTACTCTTCCACTTGTTTCAGTCTCACTGCTTTGTGGTAAGCAAACCCTAAAACAACTTCCTGCCCAACAGCACCCATGTGCTAATTGAAAGAGGAACGATTTACTAAGGCTAAAAGGAGCACCACACAGCGTAAATAATAGAAATGAAGTGATGGAAGTGAAGTTAATTTTTAAAAAGCTTTCATTTTCAATTTGTTTACCTGAATTAGCATAATGTTATGGGAAAATGGCTCTTTCAAGCTCGCAAACATGCTTCCATAGATACCTGGGACACGGCAGTTGCTCAGTCTGAGTGTCTGTCACTGCTTGAGTTAGCTGCAGGACATTCATAGGTTACATAGAAAAGTCCTTTCTTGGCATGACAACCTTTCCTTTTTTATATCTCACTCATAATTTTGACCTTTTTTTGGCAAAAGCTTAGAGCAATTATTTGAGAGCAATTTGAAGTTGAGTGTTGCTCATAAATGTCACCTAACTACTGCGCTGCTGCAGCAAAGATATTCAGATCAAGTTTCTGGCGATTGCCTAATATCCACAATGCTATTTTGCTGCTCTAAAAACCAGAAGGAAAACATACTCGGAAGCGTGCAGAGGCCTCTGATGAAGATTTAACTTGTGTGTTAAAGATGATTAAGAAGGAGGACAAGCAAATATTTCCCCAAATGCCAAATGAACTGTGCTTCAGGGATGTCTGAGCATTGCAGCAACAAAGCTGAACACCACAGAACTGCAAATTCTCTCGGATCTTTTTATCCATGCAGATTTTTGCATTACTATTAATGTTTTCTAAGCTGGATTTTAACCTCTGCTTCAGAGCATGGGCCAGCATGAATGGCTTAATCCTGTATGAAAGCAAACTCCTTGCTTTATTTTACTCTGGGTTTATTTTCTTGTCTGACATAAAAAAAGCAAACTTTCTTTATTGGCTGCATGTCTTTAACCCTGTATCACTCTCACTGATGCCACTGAGTGGATCATTCCACTTCCTGGGAGAATCCATTTGAGTTTTACTGGAGGACCCTGGTTACCCTCTGCATGCGTTTTACTGAACCTTGGGGAGGAAATTTCCCCTCTGCATCATCCTGGCAGAGAAGCTGGTCACACTGCCCTTAATATTTCCTCCTAGAGCTCTGTACTGTCCTCCTTCCAATGAGGGCAATTAGCTCTGAAATACAGCAGTGATGGGAACTGCCTGGGCCAGACTGGTTGCTGGGTGTGCACAGATACAGAGACATAAACATCCCATTTCTTTTTCACTGGGTTATTGCTCTAATGGTCATTAATTTTCCCTTTCTGAATCAGAGAGCTCACAGAGCAATGCTTTCCCTTCTGAAGGCATGGAGAACCCCCGATGTCCCTAAGGACGTGGTACTCTCCTGGATCCCAACCTGTATGTGGAAGAAGACAAGAGAAGAAGGAAGTGAGAATGCACAGAGGATGAAATAATTACAAACAAAACTAAGAATATCCATTCTGGGCATGGCAGCGTTCCTAGAAGCCTACAAAATTGGATAAAATGATTATTCTGGGGTTTAGAAGGAATTCTTTAAATCTTCTGGATACTTCATGAGTCTCAGTGAGCTCAAACCTATGGCATCCCTGTAAAGAACAAACTCAATGTCTAGGTGAGGAAGTCACAAAGCAGAGCCTGGCCTCGCGAAATGTGAGATGCGTGTGAGCAGACAATGATCCTTCCTCCCCTTGGGAGCCCCATTGGCAAAGTTGGACAGAAGGAGTAATTAATACTGGAAATGGAAGGCAAATGAAATATTTCTGAGTAGGTGAAGGAAAAGGGAGAGATGACCTGGAGGTGCTGTCTTGTTTCTTTGCCCCAGGAGATCAGCGCTCCTCCATGGGCACAACCCTCTCGTAACGAGAAATGGGCACATGGAGATTGACCAAGGAGAGAGCTGTGACGATGAAATACTAATGGCACAAAGGAGCAAAGAGTTAGGATTTTTGTATGCAACTCCCATTCCGTCTCTCAGCTCTCCTGGAGGAGAGCAGCCATGAGGTGCCGTTAATGGTGAGGAAGGATTTCTCTATTATTCCTTCAGACCACAGGGCTGGGAAGAGCACATGGAGTAATTAATTTTGACTTACAGAAGCTGTATTAAATTGGATAGAAATGGGTGAAAATAGGATTAGGAACGGAGTTTAGCCAAGAGCAAACAGAATTAAAACTCTCTAAGAGCAGGTCAACACAGCTGATATCATTGATGCAATGAAAGCAGACAGCTTGGGACATTTTTGAGCAGTAGTGTAATGTCAGAAATGGTAACCTGCCTTCTGCCCTGCTAGATCAGGAGAAGTAGAAAGCAAAAAGTGATTTTAGTTATGTATTTTTTGGTTGGATTTCTGGCTGCTCTATCTGGTCTGAGCTTACTGGCTTCCAAAGATTAGTTTTGAAACAATTGTGCAGAACAAGCAAGAGCCTCCATAAACCCCAACCGATCTAAATGTGCAGCGTGCTTTCAACACATGCACCAAAATCTAATTAGTATGGGATTATGCCTGTCACAAATCATCAGAAATGGAAGAATTCTTAACGTGAAAACCAGCTTCTTGCCCTGAAAGCCTTCTCCCAAAGCCCAAAGACAAACCATGTTCAGAACCTTTTCTTCCATCAGCTGGGGCCACGTCCTCAGCGGTAGAGTTTTGTATGTCTCTGCTGGCAGCGATCTCGATCTACTGCTGGATATGAGAAATATTTGGGCTGGAGGGCTGGGATTAATCCAGAATTGATGTGAGGGCGCAAGGACCCACTGCTCTGTCAGGGTTCAAGCTGGAAGTTTGTTTTACCTCCCTGATGCAGGTGGTAAAGGTCTTGGGTGCATTTTCCATCACCGCTTTATTCCAGTGTATAGAATCATAGAATCATTAAGATTGGAAAAGTCCTCGCAGGTCCCCAAGCCCAAGCCCAACCCACCCCACCGTGCCCACTGACCATGTCTCTCAGTGCCACATCTCCACAGTCCTTGAACACCTCCAGGGACGGTGACTCCACCACCTCCCTGGGCAGCAGTTCCAAAGTGTGTAAATGCTACAAGCTAAGCTAGACCAGACCCTGCTCCCACGTCATTTCATGGGGCCAGTCCTCGTGTATCCCAGAGCTGCTGCCACCTGAATTTGCTGAGTAATCTCTTCAAAGATCAATTTTTTTGCTTCAGCTTCAAGCACCAAGTACTTTAGCAGCATTAACCGATGGGCACAGAGCTTCATTTTCCCCCATCTCTTGGTGTCCAGGAGCAGGGGCCAGGCAGGTGGCAGTGGGACGGGCTCTCTGCCCGCTCGGTGGCCGCTGTGGGGCCGCTTTCATGTGGGAATCCAATTTCTGCAGCTACCGGGAGCCACACATAAACATGAATTTCAGTTGTTTTCTCTGGGGTTTCCATGGTTTCTGGCACTGGTTTTTGTCCTTGTTCTAAAGTGGATGCCCTCCTAATGTGTTTTCTTTGGTCTGAGGTAGTACATAGCATTGCTAGGAAACCTCAGACGCTGGCCAGAGGAGTGAGCGGTGCCGGGGACCGCGTGGGCACGGCCATGGGGCTGCCCCTTCCTCCCCTTCACCCACCACGGGAAGGGCAAGCAACAGCGCAGAGCCGAGGCGATGGGTCGTGCCTTGAAAAACAAACAAAACCACTCTAAAAATCCCTCTGCCAACCAACCGCACAACCCCGAGCCATGCAGCGTGCCGTGCCCTGCCGAGCCGGGGCGGTCAGGCGGGTTCCCACCCTCTGCTTTTGGTGCCTTTCCTTTGCCAGAAGCTTTCTTCTCTTTGGTTACTGTAAAATTCTGCAGGTGTTACATCACGTCCCAGGCTGGGAAGATCAAAGCAGAGCGCTGGCAAGCCGGACCCATTCGGTGCAGCCATGCATGTGGTGCACCGGGGCATGGTGTGGGCTCTGCGGGAAAAAACCCTTAAAGTCCTTAAAAGCTGCTGAGTTGGAAGGAGAACGGGGCCAGGGAGCTCTGGCTTGGCTGTCCTTGGCTGGGTGGTGCTCGCTGGTGATGGTTTATGTCCACATGATGTCTGCCAGGTCTGGAGGCAGAGCCCTGAAGTCTGCTTGCAGTTGCTGGCTGCAAGTGAGAGGCAGGACTGTCCCAAAGCTGCGTGGAGAGCAGGCTGTGGGAGACCTGCTCTGTGCGGGTGCTGCCAAGTCGCTCACCCTGATGCTCTCCCTGAGCCCCATGCACGTGTTGAAGAGGGCACGATGTACTGTGGGACACATGGCTGAGCAGTGCCCAGGGATGCACTGGGAGGACCAAGTGCTTGCTAGTGCCCAAAGCAATTTGCAGCCCCTCGATTAAAACCTGGGCTCAAGCACTGCAGTGCGGAGGTGGCACTGTCCAGGATTCCCCATGCTGCAGAGTCTCCTTGCGCTGTGCTTTGCAGCTGAGGATGGGCCAGGGACTCATCCAGCATCTCAGGAGCAAACTCGCAGCCTCCCCCAGCACAAGGTGCCTGAGCCCGGCCCCTGCTTTTGCTGCAGCACTGGGGAGGGGGGCAGTGTGATTTTTCATCTTGACAGCATCTCGTTACTGTAAGTCAATCTAGATCTCTGTCAGCTTGCTTTTCCTTCCCCTGTGCTGCATTTCGCCTCCCCCCCCTTCCTTCTCTGAAGGTAACTGTATCTCCTACTTAGGCATGCATTCCTTTATAATAAGGTATTATGCCTCTATTTATATGCATCTTAGGTGCAGTCTGAGGCAGCTGCTGCTCTCCAGGGCCCTGGGTGAAGAGCAGAAAATTGAATTCAGCCTGGAATGTGCGGGTGCAGTTGGCCATCTGCACCCAGCGAGGGGCAGCCCTTCCTCTCTGCACAGATTTAACAGCCAAGAGCCTGCTTGGAGTCCTACCAGACCCAGGGCTTGGCATGTCCCCAGGGCTGGGAAGGTGCTGGCAGAAAGCTGTCTCACTGGGCATAAACCTGGCTGCAAGGGATGCATAGGCTGAGGAGTGTAAGCACAGCAAGGTCGAGGCTGCCCAAGTGTTTGTCTGTGCAATGGATTTGGGATTTTGGCTGCTCCCGACTGACTGTGCATGGTCTGCATGGCAGATGTCTGGGAGCCTGGGCTCTGCCCCCTCTCCCCGTGTCCCTGCCTTGCTCTGCCATCCAATACCACCGTGACGAATGCAGCACAAGGACCCAGCTGGATGGAGCTGAAATGGTGCATTTCAGCAGCCCTTTTTGGATTAAGCTCTTATGGGCTGGACTGCTTGACCACTCCAGCTCCCAGTAATGATTTTCAAAGCAGTAAAACCTTTTCCAGCGGGGGGACCTTGGTCTGTCCTTAGCAGCAAGGAGCATTTGTGTGATGCTAATGTAGCTCTGTACAGGCAACGGGAAGTGCTTTGCTGTTTGGCTTCTCCCCAGGCTCAAATCCCAGTGTTGGTAAAGCCAGGGTTGTTATTGTGACTGAACACCGAAGCTTTAGCTTCTGCAGAGACTGTTACATTTAAAAGATGACTTAGTTCATCAAGGAGCTAATTAATGGCCATCCTGCTGTGTGGGAAGCAGGCAGGGTGAGCAGGGCTCTGACATCAGCCCTTCCGCCCTGATTAACTCTCACTCAGCCTGCGCTAATAAGCCTGAACTTTGAACCCCTCAGGAGAGGGGCATCTGCCTCTCTTGGGCCTGATATTGGGGGAATCTGCCTGGGAACGGCGGCTGGGTTATCTACCAGCCTGACAGCCCTTCTTCTGCTTTCTTGCCGTCTTCATTTGCAGTCAGGATCATAACACGGCCCAGCTGGCGAAGGGGGGAGAGCGGCTGCTCTGATTACTGGGTCAGCGGAGCAGATGCTCCAACCTCTGCCAGGAACCAGCAGATAGCCCCCAGCACCCTCCTGGCACCCGGTGCTGCTCTGCGATGCTGCACGGGAGGAGGCGATAAGCAGCGGTGGGATGCGCTTGGTTGGGGTGCACGGGATGCTGCCCTGACCTACAGATGGTGTTGGGGCTTTGTGGATTCAGCAGGGCCTGCTGGACAGCCTGGCACCGACTGAGCCACGGTGGCACTTCCAGCATAGGAAATAGCCCCACGTTGTTCTGGTCCTTCCAAAACCACAGAGTTTTCTTAAACGCTGAAGTTTAGGAGTGTGCTCTTTTTTTTCTAAGGGATTAATTGGCAAACAGCTCAGAACGCTGTTTTTGTGTGATCAGTGATATGTGGCTTAGCAACGAGCCCAATCTTCTCATCTTTCCGGGAACGGAGGCTGCCTCTGTGCCCTACAGCTGATTTAAACATTCCTGATGTGCAGGAGCGAGGGTCGGTGCCTGCCTTTTGTCCTTGCCCTCTCCACGAATCCCAAGCTGCAGACCCCAGTAGGAGTGAGCAGAGAATTACAGAGGTGCGCTGTGGATTCCCCGTCGCTTGAAGCTTTTAACCCCAGGTGTTTTTCAACAAGATCTGCTCCAGCTCACAGAGGAACTATAAGCTCGGTGCAGAAAGGAATGTCCTGTATTATGTGTGAAGTCAGACTTGATGATCATAATGGCCCTGTCTGGCTGTAGGAGAATTATGTCCCATGTGGGTTTTTCTCCACTTTCATGTAGGAATATTCTGGAGGAAGGCTCGCAGTGGAGGTGAAATAGCAGATCAACACTGAGGCAGCAAGATGAGGCTGCGGGGAATGGCTCAGGGGGGAAATCAAAGGGAAGATGTCTTTGTTACCGACCCAGCTGCAACTTCCTGCTCCGGCCAGAAAATACCCGAGGAGGTGACTTGTCAGCAGACTGCATGCCTTTGCCTCACCTCGCTTCCCCATAATAAATGAATAATGAACTTGTGGGGCAAACACTGAAGGGCAAGGGGAAGGTGGAATTCCCAGAAATTATCGTCCCTTGGTAAGCACAAAGAGAGTCTCTGTCCTCTATCTCTCCAATTCCTATAAACAGAGCTTTACTGTGAAGGAGAGGGCTTCCCTCTACTGAGCACAAGTGATAAACCAGCATTTCTCATCCAGTGGCACTCCTCTCAGTTTGGAGCAATACCTTTGAATTCAGGGCATGACCCAGACTCCACCCAGGGTGAATGAATTGGTCTCCACCACGGCCGTTCTTCATGGTTCCCCTTTCTGCTTCTCCAGACTTCAGTCCTACTGCTGCCCTGAACCCTTTCCCCATGGGGTTTTGCTATACATGATGTGCACTGCACCTCATGGCTCCTGCTGTGCTGCAGAGTTCGCATTGTGGATCACGAATGAGGAGGGCTGGTCACTCTGCCTTAGACCAAACGGGATGTTTTCCTAACTGTTTTCTCTCCTTTATACTCAAACTCTGCAACCAGAATGCTAATTTCACACCATCACCAAAGTGCCTTTTTTCTTAATGGCAAAAAATGGAAGAATAGGACCCATCCATTCTGGGTAGACTGGAGAGAATACAACCGATGTTTGGACAAGCATCTCTACGATTGCAGCTGATATGCCATACAAGCATAGGAGTTACTTAGGAAGAACGGTGGTGACATTTTAGTATGAGCCTCTGATTTTCAACAAAACAATAACAGTCTGGAAGGGGAATGCTTTATCTTCCAAAAGTTGAGTTATTCAGGTGCAGTGACAGAAGTGGTAGCATGAGGCAGATTACTTCCGTTGGACTTAATTTCACTTGTTAGTGGATGTACAAGACTTTACTGCCTGGCCTTGCTAAACCAGTTCGTTGGGTGTGAAATGGGCAACTCAGGAAAAGTTGGTGGTGGCTCACCTGGAGAAGGAAGCTGGATCCCATGGCCATGGGGAATCTGCCCAAGGTGTGCTGCTAGTTGTTCTTCCAATTAATGACCAGGATGCCCTAACCCAGAGTACACTGACAGATTTGCAGGTGAGGAAGTATAGGGATAACGATGGGTAAACGGAGGGATGGGATACAAAGCAGCTGGGCAGGCTGTGCTCCTTCAGAGAAGAGTCTGCTGGGCCACCAGCTGAGCGTGAATCACAGCCTGATGGAGAAAGGGTGAGGAGACGTGGTTTGGCCTCAAGAAGAGAAAACTGGAAAAGCAGACGAGAGCAATCTTCAAAAACTGCTGCAAAAGAGAAAGGGAATGATCAGTTCTCCACACGCACAGAAGAGAGGGCTTAAATTTCAGCTGAGAGGTTTGGCCTGAATTCTGCTGAAAGCTGCGATGAGGGGAGGATAGCAGGGCAGCGCGCAGCTCCGCTGTCATGTTTGCCTATGGAAGGTCTCTGGCTGGGGATGCATCCTGTTGGCAGTGCATTGGACAGCTTTGTTTCCATGGGGCTGATGATTTGCACCCAAAGGGTGTAGCAGAAAGCCCAGCTCCTTTCCTCTGGGCTGGAAATCATTGATTCTTGCACCCAGGTATGTGTTAATTACCTTCCAGCAGTCTGTGCAGCCTTGCTCTGTGCTGTGATTGTGTTCCTCCTCAACCTGAGGAAAGAGGATATGCGCTAACAAGTCAGAGCGGAGGAAGGCTTACATTTCAGCTTTCTGTGTGCTAATCCGCATCCTCTTCCCCTAAATCCTCTTAACCTCCGCGTATTTTCAGTCACGAGCATTTGCACCAAACGCTACTGCAGCAGCAGCAGAAGATACCATCACTCCCACCCCAGAGCACCCCACGAGCTAACCAACCTGCTAAAACATTTACAAACAGACTAAACGGCGACAATTTGATCTCCGAGCGTCTGGGCGCTGCTCTCTTTCTTGCCCCACCTATTGTTTGACTGTGCATTGTAATTTCAGGCTGTGCTCGATGTACTCATCTTTTGAGAAGGCTGCGACCAAGTAATCGAGGCTGTCATCACGCAGAACCTGGCTCGGGAGGCAGAAATCTCCCCACTGCTCTTTTTCCATTTCCTGGCTCGACATCAGGGGAAGAGATTATGTGATCTGATAGGTAAAATTATCCCATCAGAGGTGAATGTCCTAATAAAAGGCTTTTGCAGGCCTGGTTGTATGATATCCCTGAGAAGGCTACATTCATTTGGAGCCCTTTATTGAAGGGAATGTTCAGTCCCTATGGAAACCCCGCAGGACAAAAGGTGATTCTAGCTGCTAAAAGACCACAGCTACATACACGCAGGTCAAGGACGCAAAACTGTTGCATTTGCCTGATTGGGAAAACAATAACAAGAAAGGAACAGCAACAAAACGCTCTGATGTTGGCTGCTTGGCTCAAAACCGAGAGCTGTATTTTCCCAGCTGGTGAAAATCTGGGGCGACAAGCACGGCTCGGCCTGTTTGTCCAAAGTGAGAGGAAGAGTTCTGGAAGTCTGTGTTGTTTTTTTGAACCTGATCGAGTAGGAGACTTGATCGGGTTCAGTGGATCTGGAGGAAGAGGAATGAAAGTCTTTCTGGGCGTCCTCCTTCAAGACCCCCGCCTCTCTCTTGCTGTTTGTTCACCTGTTTCCTTTTGTCAGTGGGTTCTGAAAGGGGCTCTAAAAAAAGCCAAAGAAAGCCTTCCTGAGATTCACTGTGCGTGGTTGGTGGCCGGCTGGGGACTCCCTCCATCAGCATGGGGGACTTGTGGGAGGGAGGGAATGGGGAGGAGCGGCTGGGTGCTTGCCCTGGAGGAGACATGGGTGATGCTTGCACACCCAGCCCTGCCCTTCCCGTCGTCATCCCAAATCCCCCGACTTCAAACCAAGCAGAGCCCTCTGCAACGGTCTGGGTTTGTTCCTGCATCTTGGGGAGATGGGGAGATAAAGGCGAGCACATTGCGTGGCTGAAAAGTGTGTTTTCAATTAAAAGAAGATATAGCTCTAAAATGCACAGTGGGTTAAGCATTACAGTAAAAAGCATTCAAGCTGCTCTTCCATTGAGATGTAACCAACAGTTTATGTGTGTGATTGCAGGCAGGTGGTTCCTGTTCATATTAAAACTGTGTAATCCAAGCTCTCAGAGGATTTCTTCAGAGACAATCTGGACAGACCTGGAAGCCCAACGCGCCTTTTAAGCCCTAAGTGTTTTCCCTCCACATCCCAGCACTCTCCTTTCCAAGCACTTGGCTGCCAGGGCAGGATCATCCCACCGTGTTCGGGGAGGGGAAAAACCTGGTACCATAAATCCAGAGCCCCACACGCTCTGAAGCCTCCAGGGAAAGTCAAGCTGATCCCCAGAGTGGTGAGTGAGGGTCCTGCCTGGTGCTGCCTGCATGTGGCCCCCTTGTTCTCATGGCTTTCCTGGTGATGGGAGCACACTCCCATGCCGTGCTGTGCCATGCCATCCCCAGTGCCCATCCCTGGGTCACACAAGAGGATTGCTTAGGACACTGAGCGTGGGTTTGGATGGTGCTGCTCCACAGGTGCTCTCCGTTGCACTGCCCGGTTCCAGACACACCTGACCCCTTCCACTGCTCCCCTCTGCTCTTGGGATTGTTGTTTTGAGCTTCTCACCACCACAGCCCCAACCCCTCTCCCTGTCACACAAAGAAGAAGAAAAACCCAATAATATTTTAGAAGAAGGCCTGAAGGCTCTATTGCAGTTGAACTTGATCACCCGGGGGAATAAAAGAATACCACATGCAGAGATCTTTTACTTAACATTGCGATGTTTAATCTTGCCCAGTCAGCAGTTTTTGAACATATTCCAGGAAAGCTTTTA